>SNQJ01S0005504.1:102961-113380 GCA_010110895.2 Picea sitchensis | reverse complement strand
GAGTGTACTATAAGTCAAAGTGAATACAATTTTTATTTATTTAAATAATAAAGTCAAGGGAGAAATTACTAAGTTGACAAGTGGTTAGAAGTGGGTTAACCCTAAAATAAAGAAAGTGGGTTAAAATGGTTAAAAGGTAACCCATTGAGGAAGCTACATGAAAGTATATATAAGAGGCAAGCCTCTCTCATTTTAATCACGCTTGAGCATATTAAATATCTACAGGTGACTGAGCTAACCAAATGATATCTAAGTTGAATTTCAGAGGGAAGGTGAAGTAAAGAAGGTCGAAATTCAAGGGAGGATAAATTCTTTTGATGATGCTTTCTAAGGTATGTTATTTACAGGTCATCTCACCATTTTCGAAATAACTTTTTTTTTCTAGAATGATTTAGACCGTGAAATTGGGAGACCATTGAGGAAACACATCCAAGTAGTTGTGATACAAATTCTAGCTTGTAGGTCATTGTATTTTTGGATTTAGACACCGTGGAAAATAGGGTTTGTGGCTAGTCTTGAAACTAGTCTAAAATAGGTGTTTCGGGTAAAAACGTCATAACTTCTTCATAACAGATCCAAATTTAGTAAGACCAAATGCATTGGTTAGAGTATAGTCTGTAGTATTATGTGTACAATTTTTAGATCCATACAACAAATATTATGTGTGGGGCACTCTCTATAAGTTCTCTCTCTAGAATAAGCCATAATTCAACAAGGTATGTCATTTTTGCTATAAATCATTTTATGAGAGGTTCCAAGTAGTGAAGTCCGGAGGAATTGCACAAAAGATATTGAAGAACATTGTGTACCATTTTTAGATCTTTATTCATTACAGGTACATAGTTATGATTATTTCAAGTTAGGGTTGTTGACTAATCCAAAATTAGTCATGTGAGACTAAAGTAAACTTTGATGAAAATGTTAGTCTCTTGTTGTTAAAGTTAAGGAAGGTTTGTAGGTATGTGATCATATTCACCAGGTCTATTATAGAGTTACAAATCATATTTGGATGATGAAATCAATGAGGGCTTTTGGTTGAGGTACATGTTGGGTACATGGTTGAGACAAGTAGTTGATGAGTTGGCACATACATGAGGTGTATAGTTGATGATGTTGGTACATCTTGATGAGTCATAGTTTATGTGTATTTGATACATGATTGGTACTATTGGCACAGGGGCAGACCCAGGGTTCAACACTATAATAGCACACCAACAAAACCTTAACTACCAGCCCTTTCGAAGCCACCTGCGAAGCAGATGAAGTCTCACCCGAGGTAGAGACAGGGGTGGTTGCAGGACTCAGGTGTCTGCAACCTTAGCTGGGACACAAATATGTGATTTTAATACTTTAACAGAGCACTCAACACCGAGATTTCGTCAATACTTGACCATTATCTACTCTGTAGATAAAACAGAGCATCACATCATTCATTCATATATGATGTATCTAAGCACTTATCATAGAGAGGTAGATTAGATCTAGCATATCCAAGCACTAAGCACATTCTCATAGTTCAAATCTAGCATCTATATACATCATTAGGACGAAGCATAAGCAAATCTGTCTATTTATATCAAAGCACTTAGCAAGTAAAGACATAACACTTCAAGACATTGCACAAAGCATAACAACACAACATATATGTGGTTCACTCCCACCCCGGGGCTACATCCACCAACTCTTCTTCTTTATTATATTCTTCAATAGGTTACATGCACAGAGCCTTAGAACCCTACTTCGCATAGGACAGGAGATCTGCACATCTCGCTAGATCCTCCTTCCTCAAGTAGATCTAAGCACACAGTCTATTACAGTCACTTGCACTTAGCCTTGCAAGTCTTGCAAAGTATGCACAGAGCCAAATCACATAGATCTACCTTTGCACCTAGCAACAATGACTCTTCCTTAGCACTTAGCACACTTCCTCCTTTGCTTACATTGCCTAGACATATATTTATACTTTACAAAATAGGCCTAGACATGGGTAAACCCATGGGTCAACATCCCATACCCGTTACATAATCCCAAATCTCAAAAAGGACCCAAAAAGGGGCCAAGATCCCTCGATCTCTGCTTCGTCTTGCGCTCCTCCTTTGACAGTCTGTCAAAGTCCCAAAATAGGTCACACTTGACCAAGGATCTCCCAAAACTTGGTCAAGGGCCAACATGCCCCCAACACACACCTGTGACTCGTCCCGAGTCACTTTAATCTAGGTAGTTCTGCTTCGAAAGCCTCGAGCTTGGCTCAAGCTGATTCCACTTGTTGTTATGACATGGCCTCATGTTCAGTGAACTCTTGTATGACTGCATCGTCGAAAGGTCCCTCCAGGCATTGTTCAACTGCAATGACCACATGTTCCAGTTCTGCTCCTCGACCTTCTACCTCTATGAACAATTGATAGGCTTTATCTTGTACAAGTTGGAGCCGTTGAGTTACTTCCACAACTCTACTCGCTTTGTTGTTGGACAGTGTGTTGCTCCTGGGATCACCTCATTCTTTCCATAACTGACAGGGGCTTTAGTTGTGCTTGTATCATTTCGGCTTGATACTTCACCTCTTAGAGTTGCGATTCCAGTGCCTTCAGTTCTGGATTCTCTGTGAATTACTTATAGGTTTGGGCACTGTGATCAGTAAGTTTCTTACATTCCATAGCAAGGGCTTGTATTCTCTCAACTGCGCTTCGAGTAGTTGCTTCTCTTTGATCCCTTACATTCTGTGGGGTCTCGGGCACTGTGCGGAGCTCTAAGTCCGTGATGTGTTGTTGTAGCTGTTGGATAACTTCTGTGAGTTGCTCTACTTGTTGCGTGACTTGATCCTTTGCCTTTATTTCTACGACCATCATAGAACAAAGTGCTCTGCTAACCGCTTCTTTCACTTTGAGTTGCTCCGCGAGCAACTGTTCTTTTCCTTGTTGTAGTTGTGTTTTTTCTTCATCGAACTTTGCTTGGAGAGCAATATTTTCCTGTTTTGTAGCTCTGCGCTGCTCTACAAGTACTCCTTACACTTGCGTCAAAGCCTGGGTGGCTTGTTCTATTTCCTCTTGTGCTCATTGAAGGCGAGCTTCAACTGTATCATCTAGTCGATGGAGTTGGGTTGGCTCATCTCCCAACTCTGGTTCTCCCGATGCCAGAGGCGCAGTGGAGAATGCGCGACTGGACTGAAGGGCCTACTGTACCCCTCGGAGTTTGACTTCAATCCTATCATACATTTCTTCCTGCTTTGCTCCTTGTTTCTCTATTATTTCCAGTGCAACATCGTTTAGGGTTGCGATGATGAAATCAAAATCATCGTAGGTGAGGACGGTCTGCATCTTGGTCATGGTGGTTTTCGATTTCTTCCGGGAAGAAGGTTTTAGGGGGGAAACCTTCCTCTTCTTCAAAGGGTTAACCTCATCTCTAGGCGGTGTTACTTCGCCTAGTCTCTGTTCAGCTTTTATTTCGTCACCACCCCCTCGGTCAGGTGACATGGAAGCAATCTTCACTGAGGTACTGCTTAAGTTTTGGACCTCCTCAATCTTCTTCGGTGTATTGGTTCAGGGTGTATTATGTTCTTTATGAGTTTCATTTGGTCTGTCAATATCAGATATCTCTGAGTGGTTGGCAGGGATAACGAGGTCAGCGGACCATTCCTTGGTGATCTCCTCAAGGCCTTCTTCTGTAAGCTTGTAATATGACTGGAGCTGGTCTTGATGTTCATCTGCTCGAGTTGTAATGTAGATAAAGTGTCGATCTGTGTTGAACTTCATTAGTGGTTGAAACCTTTGTAGGGTGTTCGGAGTCATGCGAGGCTTGGCTTCGATGGCTCGATTTAGCTAGAGGTAGTATGTATGAAACACAACATTCGACTGCCACTTTTGTTCATATCAGTTGAATACCACGGGGTAGCGAACTTCGCGACAAGCGGTTCGAACAGCTCTATGTCGAGGAAGGTCGCACCTTCTGGCATCTCCCAGGAAACAAATGAAATGAGGACCAGGAGCTAGCTGAAATGAAATTCATAACCCTAATCCTGTGCTTCTCAACAATCTAGTTCCAACTGGTTGACTAGGTACTTCCCCCAGTTCATTTGTAGGCCTTCTGCGCACTTCCCTGCGAGGTCAATGACAAAGTCGGTGACCTGCGTAGGTCGGTTCTTCCTTACTAACTTTCCAGCTATTAGTTGACAAGTGAGGCACATTGTGCCGCTCTAGATGGAATCTAACTTGTAGCCTCGTGCTCCCTTCTCAATGTCGCCATATGTATCCTTGATCTTCTGTACAAGTGCGTGATCTGTGACTTTTCCTGGATAAAAGTCCCGTGGGTTAGGTCCTTGCATACTCAGTCCTGTGATCCTGTGGATCAACGTTGGATCAACTGTAATGTGGTGGTCTAGCCATAAGTAGCCGCCATGGTAACACAATAGTAGCAGCTTGACACAAGCGTTGACTTCCTGGTGTCTTCCGAAGTGTGGGATCTTCATGACATTCAGCAGGGTGGACTGCACGAGGTTCATCATCCATGACCGAGGGATGATCTTTGAGTTCTTTGCTTTAGTTTTGGTTAGGTACTTGTATGGGGCGAGCATACCATAGATCTTTCGATCTTCAAGGTTGAAGTCGCTGAACTTCAACGTTGTGATTTTGTCCTGCTCTGTTTGAACTGCGTGTAATCCCTTCAGGAGGTACGCAGTCACCATAGTGTACTCGAAGTCTCGTGGAACACTATCACGATTCACCGCGCCAGCCAAAGGCGGGATGTAATTGGGCAATATGGATGGAATCAACTTCGCGTTTGCTAGGTCATCTTTATGCTTAGTTCTCTTCTCTACTGACGGTCGGGATGGCCCCAATCCATGAGCGGCGGACGGAGAGGCTTGTAGTCCTCTCTTCGATGATGCTTGTACACCTGTAGACATCGACATGACTCTTTCAGTCATGAGGTCAATCAAAACTTCTTCAACAACTCTCTTTGCAGCGCTGAACTCGTCCGACATACATGCCCAGGGTTGGAAATCTTCGGGTTCAGGGAGTAACCTAGACATTTCAATAGGATAAAAGGAAATAACGTAGTGATCGCTGTGTAAAATCAATAAGTCTGCGAGCTCAGATTCACGGTTAGCAAAAGTTTTCTTGGTGCATGGCGCGATGGGATAAATAGATAACTTGGCAACGGATTTCTTGCAACAGTCGAGAAGCCTTCATAAACTCTATTATGTTCATTATGGCGCGGTCCAACGGTCTGGTGGCAAACCATAAATGCCTTTCTACCCATTCGGGGGGTCGACCAAACGGTTTTATTGGTCCCAACGGTTATATTGCTTCGCCATGGTGAAGTGCCATGTGACGTTGTTCTGTTATCCCAACGAAGCTCCAATTTTGCAAATTTTCCTTCTATGAAGTTCCCTTTGGAACCTTCTGTAACTTGTTGATCTTAGCTCTCTTCTTACTTATCTTTCTAGCTTTCTTTCCAGTGAGATTCGTCTCGGTATGCCTTTTTCCATTTTCATTCTTATCTTCTTTTGGCATAGTTACTTTGCGTTGTTGAGATTATTTCCTAAGAGTCGAGGGTGATACTTCTTCTTTATCTAGAACAGGTACTTCAATCTTCTGTGGATCTTCTAATGTTCTAGCAACTTCGACATCCAGGTCTCTGGAGTTAGATAGCTTCGATCTGTTCTTTTGTTCTTCAATCAAGTGTGCGATCCTTCTGGTCATGAAATATTTTAACTTTTGCTTCTTCTGCGCTAAAACTTCTTCTTCTTCCTTCCTTCTGGCCTGATTTCTTTCAATCCAAGGTTTTCCTAGTAACATGGTAAATGGGGCATTGTTCTGAATAAATTTAACAATCTCAAAATCTTCCTCTGTTGAAGTTCCAATGGCATGCATAGAAATCCGGGTGAGCTTTCCACATAGGTTTATCAGCTTTCCTATGAATAGTCTTATTCCTCCTAATGAAGGAATCATAGCAGGCCTTCATATAGCTTCCCAAGTTTTTCCTGTCATGACATTTGCCTGTGTTTCCTCATCCAGAACACAGTTAATGTCGAAGTCTCCTATTATTGCTTCAAGGCGATCTTTTTCTTTGAAGATCTCTGATAAACTGACATGTCGGTGGTCATTCAGGGTCTCTTTTATCTGTATCAATACTTTCTTTGATTCTTTCTCGGGTTCTGCCATTTCTGGATGTGCCTTAGGGTTTTCTTGTTTCATGTTCATTCCTTCAAGCCTAGCAATCATTCTAGGGAAATCCAATACTTCATGGTCCATAGCTTTGCAACAAAGACAATTAGGTCTTCCCCCAGGGCATTCCTTAGCAGGATGTCCCGATTTTCTGCAACTGCAAAAGAGGGTTAGTCCTCTCTTTCTTTTAAATGATTCCTACTCTTTATGTACTGCGCACCAGGGTCATAGTGGCTAACCTACAAACATTTCTTTCAAGGATCCTGCATCCACTTGTTAGTCCAAACATTCTTTCTATGCATAGGTATAACATATCTTTCACTATTCTTATCAGATGTACATATATCAAACCTTCTTTCATATGTTAGTGCCCTAGTTTTCAAGCTAGGACAAAATCTATCAAACATACCTAGATCCATAATTGAGAAACAAAATTCTTCACTTATCTTACTTCTACAGAGCACAAAGCTTTTAGATCTAAAACTTTTCACTATTCTTACCTTTATCAGAGCAAAGAGCTTACAGATCTTACCTCTTTTAACAAAAAATTCTCACTTTTACCTTTCTCATAGCACAGAGCTTATAGATCTTACCTCTTTTAATAAAAAATTATCACTTTTACCTTTCTCAGAGCACAAAGCTTTCAGATGTTACCTCTTTTCTTCAAACCAGACTTATTTTCTTTAGAACAGAGCTTCACAAACTAAGTAGAGGAATGCGCACTAGAGCGACATATCTACACACAGAGCTTCCAAAATTTCAGGTCAGATCTTTGCACAAAGCTTCTTCTTTCTCAGTTCCCAGCAATCACAGTTTCAAGTCTCAGCAACGGAACCATTTGTTGGCACAGGGGTAGACCCAAGATTTAATGCTACAATAGCGCATGAACAAAACCCTAACTACTAGCCCTTTCGGCAACACATGCGAAGCAGATGAAGTCTCACCCGAGGTAGAGGCAGGGGTGGTTGCAGAACTCAAGTGTCTGCAACTTTAGCTGGGACACAGATCTGTGATTTTAATACTTTAACAGAGCACTCATCACCGACAGTTCGTCAATACTTGACCACTATCTACTTCGCAGTTAAAACAAAGCATCGCATCATTTATTCAGATCTGATGCATCTAAACACTTATCATAGAGAGGTAGATTAGATCTAGTAGATCCAAGCACTAAGCACATTCTCATAGTTCAGATCTAGCATCTATATACATCATTAGCACGAAGCATAAGCATATCTATCTATTTATATCAAAGCACTTATTAAGTAAATACATAACACCTCAAGACATTGCAAAAAGCATAGCAACACAACATATACATGGTTCACCCCCACCCGGAGGCTACGTCCACCAACTCTTCTTCTTTATTATATTCTTCAATAGGTTACATGCATAGAGCCTCAGAACCCTACTATGCATAGGACGGGAGATCTGCGCAGCTCCCTAGATCCTCCTTCCCCGAGTAGATCTAAGCACACAACCTTCCACATAGTTTGTTACAGTCACTTTCACTTAGCCTTGCAAGTCTTACACAGTATGCACAGAACCAAATCACACAGATCTACCTTTGCACATAGCAACAATGAATCTTACTTAGCACTTAGCACACTCCCCCCTTTGCTTACATTGCCTAGACAGCTATTTATACTTTACAAAATAGGCCTATACATGGGTAAACCCATTGGCCGACATCCCATACCCGTTACATAATCCCAAATCCCAAAAAGGGGTCGAGATCCCGTGATCTCTACTTCATCTTGCGCTCCTCCTTCGACAGGTTGTCGAAGTCCCAAAATAGGTCACACTTGACCAAGGATCTCCCAAAACTTGGTCAAGGGCCAACGGGTACATACTTGGTACATGGTTGGAGGCACTTGTAAGTAGTATTGTTGACACATGGTTTATGGATGATGTAGCATACTTATCTTAGTATCTTATTAGAAGCACATATTGTTATTGGTTATGATTATGAGTTGTTGTGTTATGCTTGGTTGATGCACATCTTTGAGAGTTGTCTTGGTGATTGATCTTGGTGAGTATATCTAATTTGGTTGACGAGATTGATGAGACATGTTGTTGTGATAGGTTGTTTGGACATGTTGTTGTGACATTTTATTTGTACAGGTTTGGTGCATGGTTGATGCATTTGTTCATGTTACAGGTTGGTGCATGGTTGATGCACTTGTTTATGGTACATGTTGATTACAGGTTGTTTGGTATAGCTTGGTGCCTGGTTGATGCACTTGTTTATGGTACAGGTTG
The DNA here is from genome assembly GCA_010110895.2 of Picea sitchensis. NCBI lineage: Eukaryota > Viridiplantae > Streptophyta > Pinopsida > Pinales > Pinaceae > Picea > Picea sitchensis. The sequence goes on along the minus strand of SNQJ01S0005504.1, from coordinate 104,957 downwards.
ATGCATGGTTCAGGTTATTGGTACAGGTTGTTTGATGCATGATTGATGCACTTGTTTATGGTACAGGTTGATTGGTACAGGATGTTACAGTGGTATATCTCACAGTGATAGTGTGACAGTGGTTCCATCATTCTACTTCTATGTCAGGGCGGTTGGACTAGGCAATGACAGGTGGTTGTAGCTGGAGAACACAGGGGGTTGTGGCCTCCTTCTGGTTGTAGCCAGAGAATTGGGGAGTTGGACCTTCCCTCGGGTTGTAGCATGAGAATCTAGGGGATTGGAGCCTCCTTCCAGTTACAGCTGGAAAAAAAAGGAAGTTGGTGCTTCCAATGAATGTAATTCTTCAAGACATATAAGAAAAAACATTTCGTGGTTTTCTCCCGCTTTGGGTTTCCACGTAAAAACACTGGTGTACTATGTATGTGTATGATTGTTCATTTGTTCATTGTTTATTTACTCTGCAATTATTGGATGATAATGCTACATTGATATAACATTTGCATTTTATGGTGAAAAAGGATTAAATTGCCCTATTACTGATTCACCCCCCCTCTCATTAATCCAACAATTGGTATCAGAGCAGGTTCCTTCATAAATCAGTTTAACCACTGAAAGGTAGATCATGGAGAGCAACAACATGTATAAAAATGGAATACCACAATATGATGGACAAAAATATGCATTTTGGACCAGAAGGATGAAAACATATATACAGGCACAGGGATTTGAAATTTGGCAATCAATTGTAGATGGATACAAAGAACCAGCAGTTCCATCGACAAATGAAAGAGCAATAAAACTCGGTCAAAATAATTCCAAAGCCACAAATGCACTTATGAATGGTCTTTGTGAATAGATATTCACCAAAGTTATACATTGTAAATCCGCTAAAGAGATTTGGGACAAACTTCAAAATATTTATGAAGGAGATTCAAAAGTCAAAGCAACAAAGCTTCAAACTTACAGAAGTCAGTTCAAACAACCAAAGATGAAGGAAGATGAAAATATTGCAGCTTATTTCTTAGGAGTCGATGAAACAGTAAATGCAATCATAGGATTGGGAGAAGAAATCAAAGAATCTTTAATTGTTCGAAAGGTACTAAGATCTCTTTCGATGAGATTTGACCCTAGGATATTCACACCAGAAGAAAGAGCATATCTAGACTCAATAAGCATGGATGAACTACATGGAATCTTCACAGCATATGAAATGAGAATTGAACAAAAAAATCCAGATATAAAAGAAGCAGCTTTCAAAGCATCCAAAAGGTCAAAGCAAAAGGGAAAGCAAAAGGAAAAAGAACATGGCAACAACAGTGACATCTCGGAAGATGATGAAGAAGTGACCAACTTCATTGGAAGATTAGACAAGGGAACCAACGACAGATATAGAGGTAAGTTTCCTTTGATTTGTTTTAATTGTGATGGTATTGGTTATTTTGCTAACAAATGTCCTCATAAGAAAAATAAGATGAATGATGAAGATTACTCAAATAGCAAACAAGCATATAAAGGCAAAGGAATCACAAATAAAGTTTTCAAGAAAAGCTTATGCACCAAAGAAGACATCTCATCATTAGATGAAGATGAAGTTAGTAACAGTGAGACAGAAAGAGTTCTATTCATGGTAGTAGAAGACTCTGACAAAGAAGACACCGAAGAAGAATATGAAGAGGCCGAAGTTAACTACCAAGAATAATTGTTGTGCCATGGAAGTTATAAGAAGAGAAAAGAGGTAAAACAAGAAGCTACAAGCGGAACTAGAACAAATGATCACAAATTTGAAGCTTCAAATAGAAGAAGATAAAAGAATTGAATAAGCACTCAAAGAACAACTAGAAGAAAGATACATGATCATTGAAAAATTGGAAGAAGCGATTGTCACATTAAGAAAGGATCTTCAAAAGAAAAATATGCAGAACAACTCAAAAGTTTTGGATGACATTATCAGCAGTCAAAAACCTCATCATGACAAGTCCGGACTTGGATACAATCG
>SNQJ01S0005504.1:77766-94275 GCA_010110895.2 Picea sitchensis | reverse complement strand
AGAGACCGTAGGAGTTCTTTCTTTTTCAACTCCAATATCAGGAACAATGGAACTATTACACCCATCACTAATAGTGTTTCCTTGCAACTTATACAAAGTTCCAAACCAAACTCTCTTCAACAACACCATTACTCCTCAAACCAGCTTGCAGGTTTCCTTTTCAAATATCGTTTTTACCCTTGCATCGCCCATTTTTCTTATAGAAATCAAATTTCCGACCAAACCCGGGATGTGAAAAACACTAGGTAGTGTTCTAATCCTTCCATCTATGAGCCTGAACCTGACTTTTCCTCGCCTTATGAGTCTGGTTGTCGAGTCATCACCTAGGAAAACATTACCTCCATTATACCTTTCATATCCACAGAACCATTTCCCGTGGGGAGTCATATGAAAGGATGCACCTGAGTCAACCAACCATGCCTCATGATCTGCATGTATGCTTGAAGAAGCCAAGTACACATCTCCTCCTTCTTCCTTGGAGGTCTTTTCATCTGTAGAAGGAGCTTCTTCAAATCCCTTATTTTTCTCATTTTTTGATCTACATTGCTTCTTATAGTGCCCTTATTTTCCACATCTCCAGCATACCTTTACAAAATTTTTGGGACATTTAGATCTACCGTTAGACTTAGATCTCCCACTTGAGGACTTAGATCTATTTCTTTCCTCGGAGCGTTCTCTTGCAAATAATGCATATGTGCTCTGTCCTTCCATGTTCTTCCGTCTCATCTCCTCCGACAACAAGGACTAAACTACTTCATCAAACTTCAAAGCAGTTATATTACTACCTATGGCCACAACGAGAATATCCCACGAGTCTGGTAAAGAGCACAGTAAACTGATACACTTATCTTCGTATGGAATTTTAATCTCAACAGATATTAACTGACTTACCACAGTATTGAATGCATTCAAATGATCTGCCACATAATCTCCATCTCTCATCCTTGGTTTATACAACTTATTTCTCAGGAAAAAATTATTTACTGGGGACTTAGATTGATACAACTTCCCCAACTTATCCCATAAATCTTTGGTTTAACTTCCTCTGACACATTCAGTAATACTGAATCTCAGAGACACAGTCGGATTGTGCTCTTCGCCTTCTGATCCAAATTTTTCCAGTCATCTGTTGAAGTCCCTGTAGGTGTAGTACCTGGATCCACCACGATCCATTGATCTCTGTCCACCAACAGATCTTCCATCTTGAGCTTCCACAAGTCAAAACTTTGCCCATTAAACTTCTCGATCTCCATTTTCGAACTTCTCACCATTTCTTTTCACCTGAAAAATCAATACCACAGATCTCCCACTGTAACAAGGCTTATCACAGTCCCGAGCCAAACCCTTGACCACAAAGGCGTCCCCCTAAAGCCGACAAAGATCTGATACCAAATGTAGATTTTAACCTTGTATAATATTTTACTGCAAATATATTTTCAATAAAAGAACAAAAAAGATACAATGGAAAATACACACATTACACTGAGATTTTTCCCCTGGAAACCCAAACTAGGAAAACTAACATATTCTATATTCATTCATAGTGATACATTGTTTACAATACAATATACATATAGGAGCCAATGACATCCAAAACCCTAACCCAGTGACTTGGATTAGTCAACAGCCCTAATTCCTTAACTGGAAATAGAAAACCATCGGCAAAAACCATGTGCTGAAAAACCGCCCAATAATGGACATGAAAATCGAGCCGACACAAAAATGAGGCAAAAATGCGACATGTTTCCAGAGGCAAAAAATTTTTATCAGGGGCGCCCCCCCCTCAAACCCCCTGCGCACCTGGTGCAATGTAGCAATCACTACTTCTAGTCGTGTAAAGAATATAACACATACCCAACAATTTTCCTTTGGTAGCTTCAAGATGAGTCGCTTGTACTGATACTTCATCAATATTAGTAGGAATAAACATCAACATGGTATGGCAAGGATATGAGTGCATACCACCAATATACTTTAGAAGAGTTTTAGGAGTATGTAATGAAATTCCTAAAGAAAATGCCTTCCTTTTAAATTCCTGTGTATAAGCTTGAACATTTTTCCCTTTTCTGTGTCTTAAATGTTGCCAAGCAATCGTTGATGTTTGCATGTAAGCCAATGGATAAAATTGTTTTCTTAATGCAGTAGTAAATTCAATCTAAGAAGAAATGATTTTACCATGTTGAATATGATCAACTTGTGTCTGCCTCTCCCACCATATCAAAGTTGTGCTGCTTAGGTGAAGAGTAGCCAACTGTATCCTTGCAGTGTCATTTATGATATTTATGTATGCTGCAATATACTTCAATCTGTTTGACCCAATTATCCAACTTCTCTGCATTCAACTCTCCATTGTAGACAGACAAATCAAACTTTACATCTAGCTTTAATAAAGGCAAATCATGAGAATGAGAAGACTTCTTATAATGCCTTCTCCTCATATAAGAATAATGTTCACTTTCATCGGAAGAAGAAGATGATGATGATGGGGATGAAGAGGCTTTGGAGGTTCTTCACCTTCTCCTTCTTCTTTAACTGCTTTAGTTTTTATCGATGTACTTTCTCCCTTGGCCTTCTTTCGATCCTCATACATTTCTTCCACCATAGCCTTTTTCAAATTAAATGCATTGAAGAAATCATCTTCAGAGTCATAAGGACCTAACCTTCTTGGTGAAGCCATCTATCCTCTTCGAGTGAAGCTCCTTGAACCAATTTCATGATTATAACTTGCAAGCTTGCCTTCACCTCGCTTGTGTTTGTACCTCGTAAGCATTCACTTGTAAATACTTGTCAAAACCAGCTCTGATACCACTTGATCAAAAAATCCTTAGATGTCAAATTATTTCTTAAATACACATAAACATCCGACCAGATTTAGAAAATGAAGATCGATACGACTATTTGCAAAACATAATGTGAAAACGCTTACTTATCCATAAACTTCATTAATATCGATGAATAACTTGTGGAAATATGAGAGATAACACAACATAAATTAAAAGAACTAATAAGATAAGAGTTGATAATGGAGTTCACCTCTACTGGGCTACATCTCTGGGTCCCTTTCAAATAATGAGACCGCTCTTCATTAATCTCAAATATGCTTCTTTTATAATGATGATTTACAATACCAAATTTGAAGTCACTCTTCAATTATGTTGCTCAAACCCAAAAACATAGGTTACCACTAAATTCCCCTCGAAATTTTGAGAAGAATGAGTATAAACTTGACTATGTTTCGAACATGTGCTTAAAGACCCCATTTTGCATGCATAATGACAATATGGGTCTCATACATGACAAATGGTAATAAGACTTTCATACACAACACTTTTACACAAAACCGACATCACCATCAGATTCCTCTCGAAATTATGAGAAAAATGAGTATAAACACCCTATACCTTTCTCAAAGAACTCTATAGCACACAAAACGATACAAATCCAAAATAGGAACACCTTTTGCATGCAAAACAAGGAAAACTATGCACTTGGCATGGATTTCTATGCAAAACCTACTTCTTGGCCCACATTACAATGTCCCGTATAGTAATTCAGAGCTAAGTTTATATAGGGTAAGTCGGCCTAACCAACCCCCGATATGCTTGGGCTTCATTGTTACAACTTAAATACAATATTGCCCACATGCCTCAATAAGCGGCCCCCTTGGAGCAATGGTGGAGGCGTTGTCACATGTGGGAGGAGGTCGTGGGTTCAGCCTCACAGACCTCTCCCCTTTCGGCGTTTTGTTGGAGCTATATGTTAAATAAGGTACGTGGTCGTAACCAAAGTTTAACAACCCTGCGCGAATATATGTATAGTTGGTTTGTAATATGCGATGACATATAATATATGATTGCAATATAAATATATATACCAAGGTTGGGGGTTCGTCCCTCGACCTTTTTTCATCCAAATAATACAATATTGAAACTTAAATAAATATAGCCCCATCTATGGTCAAGTGACAACACAATGGTGCGATGGTAAAGACTTTGGTATTGTGTGGATGAGATCGGGGGTTCGACTCCGGTCGACCTATACTTTTTTTGGTAGAACAAACCACCATTGAGCCAATCAGGACTACCACGTGGCGACTCTCAATTGGTCCACCTGTGCAACCACTGTATGGTCGATGCCATGTGTCGAAACTTGGTTGGACCGCGTAACATGCTACATATGCCATATCATCTCCCTAGTTGGATGTATAACCTGCCACCTCATAGTACGATCTGCCACATGATGCCTTGTGGTGCTGCCACATCAGCATACGACATGTAAAACTTCCACGTGTCACCCTTCCATTGGTGCCATGTGGCACCCCTTTTGCCAATTTTCCCAGTTTCTTGAAAACTTTGTAGAACCATAACTTTCTCAAACGATGTCCGTTTGAAGCAATTCACATGCAATTGGAAAGCTCTCGCCGAGCTCTACACAAATAATTCATTTCCAAGAGCATTTGGGATTATCAATTTTTGAGCATTCTGGATCCTTCTGAATCATTCCAACAACTAGATTCATATGAGTCTTAGTTTGTAACATATTTCCTTACGTTTGAGGAAGACGAGCTCTTCACTAATCATAAGTAGTTTTAAGTCTTACTCCAGGATAAAAAATGTAGTTTCAATCTAGATAATATCCATAAGAAAGTTAGTCTTCCTTGTGGTCATTGTCAAGGCGACAAGTGGGGTCAGGTGCTTTGTAGTAGCATCTGAACTTAGTCCCACACATGAGACTAGGTACTACCCTTGGTTGCAATTTAACCTCTTGCCAAAGAGGGATAATATAATAATATTTCTTTTATACTTAAAGAATATTAACTAAATTATTGGACGATTTATAAATATATGTATATAATATAATACAATATAATATAATATACTAGGGAATTATTTCAAGGGGCATTTTTTTCCTTGAATAACGATGATGAGTCAACCTGTATTCGCGGATAACAACCCGTGATGGTTGTCCTCACTATTGGTTAACAATTAAGTTATGATAGGTTTTGCCATCTTCAGAAAAAATAGAAATATAATATATAGTTTTCAAAGTTTATAATATGTGTTTTCTATTAGGGGTGGAAGGTGTCAAGGGGCTTATTTATGACCCCAATGGACAATAAGAAACGAGTACACATGGGGATTGGAGAATGCATCCAATAATTAGGTGGAGGTTCTAGTAGTGTATCAATCCTTAGTTATGCTAAAGGAGAAAGGCATGGAACACATATTAATAATAGGGGATTCCATGATCATTGTTTGCTCATTATTTCATTAAATCCCTCTTCAAAATTTTAAGCTATCTCGCCTCACTCAAAGTGTAATCGCTCTAAACCATCACTTCACATCAATATCTTGTTATCACATTATAAGAGCACAAAATGGAGAGGCCAACTTCCAAGCCAATCAAGGAGTGCTACATGATTGTAAATTGGGGGGTCCATTTCTCACTCCCTTTCCATGACTTTATTACCTTTGCAAATGGTGAATCCAAATGCCGATAATTGTTTCACCTTGCATCATATAAGAGACAGTGAGTTAATAACCCCACAACACCCATTATTTCCTATTGCCCCCCTCGATGATGTGTGAATATTTGAGCAATACGATGAGCATATGGGAGTATGCACATGAGTTTAATAGTTGGTCAGTTCTGGAATGGTTTATTGTTAGTATGCCTACCTTATCTCTTGGTATTTGTAGTGTCACTACGAAGGTCGCCATGGGAGGTGAAACCTACATAAACTACTTAGCTAGGTTCTAATGGCATTTTGTGGTGATCTACTAGGTAGTTTGGGATTGGAACACCCTCCTTTCCCTATATATCATGGAACATTGTCACTACTGACATAAAGGTTGTGTCCTGTGCGAATTAAGAGATATCTAGCATGACAATGAAGGGAGTGAAAGGGTGATCACAAAGGTCCATTATGGTGTTATGAACTCCACTACTGGGTGGAATCTATGGCAGGAGGACTATGAAAGTAAGTTGAGGGCCGAGATAGGATCAAGGATGATTATGCCATGGAAGCTGCATCACAACTATTGGGGCTCAAGGAATTAGAGAAGAAAGTCGATGCCTTCATGTAGGTCACTCATAGAAAATAATTGGAATTGGATTCTCAGTTGGTTTCATTGAAATCTCTTGTATTAAGAATTGTTACTCACCTCAATCTCCTATAAAAGGTACTCTTGTCCCCTTCCCCTTGGTCCTTGGAGGGAATTCATCATTTAATGAATTCTTTCTTGTTAATATGGGACACATGAATGTATTGGGCAACGTTGCTATAGTTGTGGAGGAACCATTGGAGGCAACTATCCTTGTGGACCAACCAAACACGAACATGTGAGCAAGAGAGGAAGCTATGGAGATTCAGGTTGGTTTGAACACTAAACCCCCCTCGGTCAAAGACTCTAGTTTATTTTCTTTTTATATATGCGATGTATTGCTATATAAATTTGCTATTATCTCAATTTACAAGGTACTATATTTGCCAAGGCCATTTTAAATGAATTAAAGTAAGTACTACTAAAATATTTCGAACTTTGTTATATCTATTTTTATTTACGAGTTATACCTAACATTTAAAACTTTTGTGTTTCACCACTCTTGAATTCAAGTGCAACATTTCCTAATACAAACTTATAACTATTAAAATCCACCATGCAAAGTTAAAAGATATACAATTGAAAAAAAAAACATAAAAAGTTATGTTAAATTTACCACACCTCTCTTAAAACGTTAAGTTAGTTAGATCAAACGTTAAGTTAGATATTTGATGAGCTATCTTAATCGAAAGATCCACGTTTTTTAAGCATTATTTATGCTTTCACAAAGTTGTAATATTATACATATACTCATGCTTCCAATATAACAATCATATATGTTCTAATATTTTTAGGTTTTTTGCCATCTTGCACTGCTTTCCCATTTTGCCATGCACGTCAGGCCGTTAAATCATATTTGGTGTTCCTTAACATTAAACGGGGTATAAGACTCCAATGATCTCCCGCGGGGTCCAAATTTATGGAATAAGCTAAAGCTGGAACTCTCGAATCAACTTTTGGCAAATCCAATTGCATACCAGTGAGTTTCCGACTATAAATTTTTGATCGTTTGTGATACTCGGAGGACTCTATCGATTCCAGGTAGGGATATGGCAAAATATCCTGCAATGCCTTGAATGAAGCTATACACCTTGTGGCTAGATTGACGGCGTGGGTTCCACGATCTTTTTGGCATATCATCCCACTATTCCATTAAAAACAGGCGTGATTCAGGTGCGATTTTTCAGAGAGGGCATTATTTTTTTCTTCCGTTCAGCCCTGATTTGTTGAGAAGAGGTATTAATTTCTTTAAGAGGGTATTTTTTCCAGGTTCTACAGGATCATTACGGGACTGAAAAACAACTGTATTCGTACTAAAACCGCATTTCCGTACTTAAACTGACAGTACCTCCGAATTTGGTAACCACGGTTTGAATGCAATTTTCCGGGAAATATAGCCTATCATAACGACTTTGGAAGTTAGTTCGCATGGTAAATTTTGTTGAAAGATGAGGGTAAAGAAGCAGAAGCAAAACCGGAAAACTGTGAGGTTTTACAAAGCCTGCTTTGCATTCAGGGAGCCCTACAAAGTATTATGCGATGGCACATTCATTCACCATATGCTGGAATCTCGTCTCGGTACAGTCAACGAGGCTCTGTCTGGCCTCTTGGGTGGACATGTCAAGGTTTTTGTTACAAGGTAAACATTACCCTTATACGTTATGCCCATCAATTTTCTCCCCAGAAAAAAGGGAGTTGAGTTCTCTGATTTCATGGCGTTTTAATCAAATTTACCCTGTAAAAATTAGTGGGGGTTGTTATTTTATCAATCCAGAAGTACCCATGATCTAAAGCTTGAAAGGAGCAGTTTTAGAAGGGTTGCTATGTTTGTCCTAGTGGGCTGTGGGGCTTGGGGAATTGAATGAGTGACCATGGCTACTATGAAGTGAAAATTTTGGCTACATTTGAACCACTTTTTTCTCTTGCATTACATACCCCAGGGTTTATTGCAGGTGGATGGTTCCAGAATTGCCTCAGAAGATTTCTGTTATCGAGTTTTTATTTATTATGGTAAAACAATTTTACATCAATTGTGTAATTGTGGATTGGCGTTTCAGATGTGTCATCGAGGAGCTGAAAAAGCTTGGAGAGTCATTTTCAGGAACTGTGTTGGCAACTCGTAGACTCACCACAGCAAGGTTTGTTATTTCAGCGATGCATTTACTGCAGTTTCATTTTGTTTTTCTGTTTTATTCTGGTGTCATTCTTCAGCTTTACATAGCAAGAATCAGGTAGGGTGAAGTATCAACAACTTTGAAAGGGTTAAGCTTACTTTTGGCAACCAGGGCTTTCCCCTGTTTCCAACTACACTGCCAGGCATGGGAGGATCCCCCTAGATTGGAATCTGGGTGGGTATTGCAACAAGCCATCATCCTGAATATTGAACCAACACCACATTGGCTATTTAGAGAATTTTGTAATTTTGCTGAATACGAGGAAATCACATATGCTGATTTAGTCTGGTAAAAAGTATTTGGCTTAGGTAATTTTCTTCAGTTGTGTAAACAATTGAAACTCTCCGTTCAAATGATCCCACTCTTTGTGCATAAAATCTCAACTCTAACACATATCTAGACTCTAGAGACTCTAGAGTGCTGATAAAGTCTGTATGCAAGTGCTGCCCTTCTGTTTAATTTGTTGTACTATTCAAAGATAGAATTTGTGCCTAGTTTAGCATGTTATGACCCAAGGGGGGCATATATAGAGTTAAATTTATATGATATGATCCCAAGGGGGGGCATATATGGGGCTAAATGTACATGTAATGTGTAAATATATATGAAATAGGGTTGGCCTAGTAGTAAAGGGGCCTCATGTGTAGGTGTGAATAAGTATATATAGAGAACATGTATTCATTATTGTGGACATGTGAATTGTGATGTATAAATGTATTTGGTTAGTTGGAGGAGGTTCTTCTATTCTTTAAGGAGTTATTGTGTAACTTAACTATCTTGGAGCAACATGTACAGAATGTGAGCATGGAGCACAACTCCAAGATAGATAAGTTACACAATAACTCCTTAAAGAATACAAGAACCTCCTCCAAATTACCAAATACATTTATACATCACAATTCACATGTCCACAATAATGGATACATGATCTCTATATATACCTATTCACACCTACACATGAGGCCCCTATACTATTAGGCTAACCCTATTTCATATATATTTACACATTACATGTACATTTAGCCCCATATATGCCCCCCCTTGGGGTCATATCATATACATTTAACCCTATATATGCCCCCTTGGGTCATAACATAACATTCTTCTCACATAAGACCAACACCCTTATGCTTTGCATCAGTTACAAGGATAGAACAAGCTTCTTCCTCCACTGATTCACTCACTAATTTTAACAGTAATATTATTGGCAACACCTTTTCTTCCATAAATAGCGATCATTTCTTAATAAAATCAACATCTTTCTACTCAAAAGCAACAACAGGCATGCCTTAGAAATCAATGCCGTGCTTTCCAAAGAATAGCAACAACAGATTAGTGTCAAAGCAATGCCCTGCTTTTCCATGTTAATTTTCTAATCCCAGTACCTAGATAAATTATTTACTTGTGATTTTCTTGCTGAAAATTGAATTGCAACTCATAGAATAAAATATACTGACTGTAATAATTAATTGGAAATAAACAGTGGAAGCAAATGAAACCAATTTCACAATCACAATTACACAACAAATTTTATGCCCTTCAAAATCAATTTTTCATCAATAATGATTCCAAGCTTACAAGGGCTCCCAAACTAGGAAATCTGCCCATTGAAGAAAAAAATAAATTATAGCAAGAACTTGGCTGAAAAACCCTATCGAAGACAAACCCTTTGTCTGATCTGCTGCCCAAAACTGTAGCGAACAACTGTTTGGCTTAGCCCATGGCTGTATGGCCCGCCTTGCTGCTGTATAGCCTACCCGCGGCTGTATGGCCCAACCTGTGGCCTGTACGGTCTATTGGCGGCTGTACGACCCTGCTGTGCTGCTATACAACTGCCTACGTGGGCTGTACAACCTAGATCTGTCCCTGTACAACCCTCCAAAAATTATTTCTGGCTGCTGAGTATTTTTCCTCTTACTGCCCTCTTATTCCCTTCTTCTCCGGACGGAGCAAAAAGTCCTTCTCTTGCTCTCATTGTGACTCTCAAACACTTGTGTTGCTACTGTGTCTTCTCCTTTCACCTTGGATTTCTTTTATAACATTGAGTTGAATCCCTAACCCTAATCTCCAAAGTGATTGACAATTGAGATTAGATCTCACCTCACTTGAGATCAACGATTGAGATTAAGTCTAAATCACTAATGTAATTAAATTACATTTTATTAAACTTTTCTTAACTCAATGTTTAAAAAAGTCATTCACTTTAATAATTCCTTTAATTAAAGTGAATTTCCAAAGTTTCTGAAAGGTTCTTTGGACGACTTCCACACGTTTGACACTAGACCTGTGCGGAAGTACATGTCCGAGCTACAATCATCAACACTCCCTCTTAGCGAGGAAGGTATTATGCATCACTCCAAGTTTGTCACTGAAGAATACAAACTCTCCTTTAACCAAGGGTTTGGTTAGCATGTCTGCAACTTGCCCATCTGTGGAGATATACTGAAGCTTGACTGCTTCCTTTTGAATCCTGTCTGGGATGAAGTGATACTTGATCTCAATATGCTTGGACCTGTCATGGAAAACTGGGTTCTGAGAGAGTTTGATACAACTCTGATTTTCATAGTATATCATTGTAGGATCCAACTCCTGATCAAATAATCCTGTAAGCAATTTGCGAAGCCAAATGGCTTTACAACTTGCCATACTCGCTGCCATATACTCTGCCTTTGTTGAACTGAGTGCTATAGAAGTCTGCTTCTTGCTGAACCATGTTATCACTGCTGATCCCAAGTTGAAGCAACACTTGAGGTGCTCTTCCTATCTACTTCACTCCCTACCTAATCTAAGTCTGTATATCACTGCAGCTTCACTCCATCACCTCCAAGATACCTCAGACCATACTCCACTGTACCTCTCAAAGTACCTGAGCACATGCTTCACTGCTACCCAGTGCTCTTTCCTTGACTCTACCATCAACTGGCTCAAGGTGTTCACACAAAAACATATATCTGGCATGGTGTTGACCAAATAGATCAAGGATCCTATTAGCTGTCTGTACAACCCGGGATCCACCAACTCTGAATTTGAAGTCACAACCTTTTTCAAGTTGGTGATCATAAGTGTAGCCATCGGTCTACGGTCCCCCATCCTGAATCTCCTTAGGATTTCTACTGTGTACTTCCCTTGACCAAGGAAGATTTCTTTTGATCTCTGCCATACCTGTAACCCCAAGAAGTAATGCATCAAGCCAATGTCTTTCATTTGGAATTCTGAAGCCAAATCTGCTTTGCACCCTTCTATAAGCTCCTTTGCACTTGTGAGAAACAAATCATCTGTTAAAATTTTGGTATGCTCGTTTAACCATAGACAATGTCACATCATTGTCACCCAACCATAGGCATTCACTATGCCACCCTCGAGCACACTAACCTTTTCTTAGATAGAATGATTTCGGCAAGTCCACACTAGAACCAACAGATAAACCCTAACTAGAAACACCACTGCTGCAACAACAACACAATACCAAGAGAACGTACCTCTACTAATAGAAGCGTACCTTTACCAAGAGAAGCACACAAAAGAGATACCAGAAAAACCGAGATTACACCACGACAACTACTGCCCAACCCTCTCTAGACTTGCGCCTCCTTTTACTGCAACTGTAGTTGCAGCTCCTCAAACTTGCGCCCTCCTTCTACTTAGTGAGTGAATGTACAAATGAGGAGTGCCTAGCCTCTATTTATACTATTTTGCCAAGGTGTCTTTTCATGTGGGGACGACCTTACTTTCTGGAGCCTTTTAATACTTTATTATTATTCTCTTTGGGTCGACTTCTCTTCTAGGGTTTTCACACATTTGTTTAATGGTTCTCTTACTTCCAGAATATTCTATTCGAAGTACAAAGGTTACACTTGGAGGTTAATACCTCCTGCAACTACCAAAACATCAACACTCCCTCTTAGCTAGGGAGGTATTGACTAAGATGTTCTTCATGTAATGGTCTCAAACACATCCATCCATCTCACATGGCATGGGCAAGACTCACATGGTCTTGCAGACCAGTCTACAGGTAGCATCACCATAGCAACACATGCTATCTCATGATCAAACAGATCATGTCACAAGTAGCATGGCCAAACAGGCCATCTCATGATCAAACAAATCATGTAACAAGTAACACTATCATAGCCGCTCAGGATATGGAATCTGTAGTTGAACCAGTTTACACAGAACTGCGCTACTACCCAATCCAAATGGATTCTGGGCAACTGCTGTTAATTTATGAGCTTGATTTGATATTGAAAGTACTTTTTTAAATTCTGACTGTACTTTGAACTTAGTTTAACATCATTCATAAACTAGAACAACAATAATCATAATAATTTACTAGCATGCAAGATCACAACACATGTACCCTGGGGAAACCCTATATAGGGAGAAAAACCCCAGCGAACAATCTCCTTTTATTGCATTAATAAAGTATGATCACTTACAAAATATCCACCATGAATACTCTGCTCTCAAAGAGCTTGCCAATGACTCTAACCTGACTGTAGACTACTGAGAAACCTCGCTGTTATAAACTCTGTTATAGGCTAGCCTTGAAGGTGTACCTCGCTACATTCTTGGATTGATATGCTGCCCTTTATTTGACTGTTATAGCTGCATGTTATTGGACTGATATGGCTGCCTTTATTTGACTGTTATAGTTGCATGTTATTGGACTAATATGGCTGCCTTTATTGATTGTTACAACATCCTCCTTATGACTGATATTCACCGCCTTTAATAGACTGATATAAGCTCTATTCTTGGACTGTTATATGCGTCTTTGAGCTGGAATGATACGCACCTGTTACCACTTTGTTATGGACCGATATATGCTCCCTGTTACCACTCTGTTATGGACTGATATATCACTCTTCTTCCTTACTCATACGCTGCATAGGAGTGGAGAAGAGAGGGTCAACCTCTTGCTTAAATAGGAGTGGAGAGGTAGAGAGGAGATGTCTCGAAATAGCCTAAGTGAATGCATGCTGAAGTTAACTCAGCCATCAGAATTAGAATTGACCATTAACTCAACATTCAAAATTAGAACTGAACTTACCACTTCAGTTAGGAACTCGCCCTTGACATGAGATGCATGTGAACTACTTAGCATGCACATGACATGCATGCAACATGCAACAAACTTGACAACTTTGACTTTGACCTAGACATGCAACTTTGACTTTTTACAACTTGACTCTTTACAAAGCAATTCGAATTTCTTCATGGTGGAAGGTGTTACACGTGCCAACACACTAGATCAATACATTACATCATTTGCAATATCAGGAAGATTGTTTGTTTCTAGCTCATAGGAATTTTACGTTCAGCCTAACTTTTGCTAGATGCCTTGACTTTTGCTCATGGCTTACAAGGCTTGACTAGGCTCACAGAGGTTGTACATTCCCCCTGACTTTTGCACTAGTTTGTCTATGCTCACAGAGGTTGTACGTTCCCCTTGACTTTTGCACTAGACTATCTATGCTCACAGAGGTTGTACGTTCCCCTTGAATTTTGCATTAGACTTACAAAACATCTCGTTCGTCCTGACTTTTGGTTTGACTCACAGAGGTTGTACGTTCCCCCTAGCTTTTTTCAATACCTCACAAGACTAGTTGATTCTCCAAATCTCCCTGGCTAGCCTTAGGGTGGCCCATATGACCTCTCATTGGAGAATGACTATCGATGCTGCCAAATTTAGCACTCCCTCTCAACAAGGGAGTCATTCTCAGCCATACCAAGATTGCCTCTCAATTGCACAAATTGTCGCAATGGCAAAGGCTTGGTCAGGATATCAACTACCTGCTCGCTCGTGGCTATGTACTGTAACTTTACAATTTTTCTCTGGACCAAGTCTCGGATGTAGTGGTACTTCATGTCAATATGTTTTGACCTGTCATGAAATACCGGGTTCTCTGTCAATTTTATGCAACTTTGATTGTCACAGTGAACCACCGTCTTCTCGAGCTTGTCACCAAACAACCCAGAAACCAATTTCCTGAGCCATACTGCTTCCTTCCTAGTATCACTTGTTGCAATGTACTCAACCTTTGCTGTACTCTGTGCAATGGATCCCTATTTCTGGCTTGACCAAGAGATCATAGCAGATCTTAAACTAAAGCAGTATCAGGAAGTACTCTTCCGGTCCACTGGGCTTCTTGCCCAATCAACATCTGCATACCCATGCAAAAATAGACCACCACTGGATGTATATCTCAGACCATAAGTAATGGTCCCTCTGAGATATTTCAAGATCTGCTTTGTTGCCACCCAGTGTCTCTGTCTCGGTTCAGTCATGAACTGACTCATTGCAATCACTGCATAGCATATATCTGGCTCATTGCAATCACTGCATAGCATATATCTGGCCTGGTGTGGATCATTTACATCAATGATCCAATCAACCACCTATACATGGTGGGATCCACCAAATCTGAACTTGAATCCGAATCATGCAGCTTCCTCAGGTTGGTAACCATCGGACTAGACATGGATTTGCAATCCATCATACCAAACCTCTTTAATACATCCACTATGTATTTTCCTTGTGCCAGAAATATCTCGCCTTGTCTTTGCCACACTTCCAATCCTAGGAAGTAATGCATCAAGCCTAAGTCTTTCATCTTGAATTTTGAGATTAGCTCCCTCTTACACCAAGCTATTAGCCCTTCATCTCCTGTTAGAAAGAGATCATCAACATACATGATTATTATAACAGGTTGGTTCTCTCTTACCTTGAAGTACAGATTTGCAATAGCATCACTTTTCTGAAAGCCCAGGCTTTTAAGAAAGCCATCAATCCTGTCATACCAAACTTTGGGAGCCTGCTTAAGACCATACAAGGCCTTCCTTAGCTTGCATACATGAGTGTCTTTGTTATGCAGCATGAAACCATCTGGTTGTTCCACAAAGACCTCATGTTCAATCTTTCCAGTCAAGAATGCTATTTTTACATCCTTTTGTTGTAACTTCCAACCAAGAACTAAGCTAATGCAATAATAGCTCGAATGGAGGTATACCTGGCTACAGGGGCAAAAGTCTCCTTGTAGTCAATTCCTTCTTTCTGAGTGAAGCCTCTGGCTACAAATCTTGCTTTGAACTTTTCCAGACTCCCATCGCTTGCATGTTTGATCTTATAGATCCATTTGGAAGAGACCACTGATTTGTCCTTTGGCCTTGGCACAATGTCCTAGACATTGTTCTTTAGAATTGACCTGTATTCCTCAAGCATGGCATCCTTCCATACTTGTAATTTATCTGCTTCTTCAAATGAAGAAGGTTCAACATCACTGATGCTGCTCATCAGTGCAACATAGCCTCTGAACCGGTGAGGCCTCTTACTTTCCGAAAGTTCCTTTGGGAGCAACTATCTTTTCTGTTTCCTGTACAGTTTCTTTAAGCCATCCCGACTTCCTTTTGGCTGGAGGTTCTTCAAGAGTTCTTTCTAACTCTTCAGCTGGTTCTAAGGGCTCATCACTTGGCCCTTCATGAGGTTCCTCCCTTTGATCATCCGACTCTTCATTTTCAGAAGAGGGTGAAGTTGGTTGAACTGCTTCTGATTCCTACTGAAGCTCTCTGATTTCTTCAATGCGGCTTCCTCATGGAACGTCACATCCCTCCTTACCTCTATCTGCCTCTGACCTGGTACATATATCCTGTAAGCCTTGTAGTTCTCAATTTACCCCATAAAACTCCCTTTCTTGCCTAAAGGTTCCATCTTTGTCCTCTTTTCCTTAGGGACATGAATATACACTGGACACCCAAATATCCTTAGATGCCCTACTTCAGGTTTGATCCTTGAGAAGACCTCTTCAAGAGTCTTGTCCTTCAAGATAGCATGTGGACACCTGTTCTGAATATATACGACAGTGGAGGTAGCTTCCGCCCATAAGGAATTTGGCAGATCCCGATCAAACATCATGGCTTTCCCTGCCTCACAAATTGTCCTGTTTTTCCTCTCAGCAACACCGTTTTGCTGAGGGTTATATGGCACGGTCAACTATCTCTTGATTCTTGCTTCCTTGCAGAAATCCTCAATCTGGAGAGATTCAAACTCTCCTCCATTGTCTGTTCTAAGGGTTTTGATGTGGTTCCCTGTCTGGTTTTCAATAAAGGCTTTATACTCTTTGAATTTTCCAAATGTGTCACTTTTAGCTTTAAGGAAATAGATCCAACATTTTCTTGAGTAATCATCAATAAAAATGACATAATACAAACAACCACTGAGTGAGGGAGATGAC
>SNQJ01S0005504.1:62565-77756 GCA_010110895.2 Picea sitchensis | reverse complement strand
TGTAGACATGAGACTCCTTCTCATGTATCTTGTGGCTGCTTTATGTACACTTCTTCTGGCTACTGGAGCAAGTGTCTCGTCATAATCTTCTCCCTCTTGCTGGGAGAATCTTCTGGCCATAAATCAAGCTTTGTACATCTCTATACTGTTATCTGCAACATGCTTGATCTTGTGGATCAACTTGGAAGTCACCACTGACTTCCCTTCTGGTCTCGGAACCAAGGTAAATTCCATATCCCAATCCTTCTGACTGGCTTCTTCCCTGGTCATTGAAACAAGGGAATCTTCCCAGGAGGTCTCATATCTCCTTGAAGCCTCTAAAGCTTTGATCTAGTCTCCTCAACTTATGGCACCTGTCTGTCAGTCCTGGAAGACGTCTCTCTCTCCCATCTGAATGTGCGAAGGAATACTTTCTGGATGAAAGTCTCTAAGCCACTGACTCTCTGAGATCAGGCTCACTCTGAGTCTCCATGATCCCTCTGAAGCTTGACTCCCTCTGAGTCTATATAATCTTCAGAGCCATCTGCTCCCTTTGTGTGTGATGATTTCCTCTGAAGTCTCCTATGAATTGTCTTGGGGAGGTTGCTCCTCCCTACTGTATTGTGAGGGTTGACTCCGTCTAAACTCTAGCTCGTTCTGAGCTGGTACTTGGTGAGGCTGCCTGCCTCACCACTGGTGGAGCCATTTGCTCCTCATGATATGGCGCATCAATGCTATATATCTTTGCATCCTGCAAAGTGTCACGGGACCATGCTGGTCTCTTTCTGGTTACTGCAACGATTCTGGGTAGGCCCTTCTGGCTCTACTAACTCTTCCTAATGAACTGAAGAGTGATCAACTCAACTAGAGGGATTTGTTTGGTCGTCTTTGGAGCCTTTTGCTCCTTACAATCAATCTTCGTAAGAGATACTCTGGATCTCGCAAAAGTATCCTTCTTGCTAAAAGGTTTTAACTTCGTCCTCTTTTTTCTTCAGTGCATGGATGTATACGGTTGTGTATATAACTTCTTATCTGGATAGTCTGCTCCATGTCTCAAACTAGAGACCATCTAATATGTTGCCTCCTGCAACCGTCACTATAACTTCCCTCAGAGTTATCACCTGTGACTTGCCCGGAACAAGACTAACAACAAGGGAAAACAATAGACAAGAATAATACTCTTATAATAATAATAAAAACAATAACGAGAACAATCGTCACAGTAGCTCCTTCTCAGAGCTATCGCTTGTGACTTGCCTGGATTCTGGAACAAGAGCCAAAATAAAAAATACAATAATAAGAAATAGGAACAACACTCTTCTAGTGTAGTGACCAATCATTCCTTCATGGTAACCTGCCCGGAACAAGAAAAACAAGAGCAAAAGTATTTCCAATATAATAGCATTTTCATAAGAACATATCTATGTTAACAAGAATAAAAGACAATTTCATGGTAATCAACATATCATTACCAAAGTGACCTGCTTGGAAGCAAAGCAAGAAGTATCTCCAAGAGGAGATGTTACTTCATCTTGCAAACAAGTACAATAAGCATTTATATCAATAATACTCACATGCTACCAAGTATTCATTGTATCTAGCAGTAATAGAACCTCTCAAGGATTGTTGTCACAACTATAGTGTTTACTTGTAATGTAGCAATTATCAAACTTGATATGTGCAAATTGGAAACTCATCAATTTAATCAATCAAACTTGGAACCTAGAGTCTTATCTGCAAGAATGAGTGTTGTTGCTTTTCCTTCGAGTCTCCTTCACTCAAGATGACAAGTATTCTCTCCAACCCGTCCCCTGTACTAAGACAATATGCTTTCTTGACATAAATTTGAGTGTGAGAATATTATGCAATTAAACTCTAAAATCTCAACCTCAATAAATCTAATACTTTGACTAAGGTCAGCTTATAACTTTAACTTTGACAAGAAATAATCATAACTTTAATAGATCAAAATGCAACCTAGATGTTCATAAGATCACAATAATGCCATAACAGCTAGAGGCATATCAAAACAATCAAACCTGGAGGGCATTGTTCGTCTGAATGTGCTAAATTTGAGATCCCTCTGGATCTATTATTTTTGCTTGGACAAAAGATCCCTTCTCCTGTAGACACCCTCAAGATAGTGATATAGTTAATGTTAGAAAAGTGGGTGTGCTTGTTTAACCATAGACAATATAGCAATATTGTCACCCAACCATAGGCACAAAGGCCACCCCCGAGCACCTTAACCTTGACATAGAGAAGATTTCCGGTAGCAGATCAATAGCCAACCAAGGATAGCGCACCAAGCAAAGATAATCAAATACCAAGTAGAAATTCCAGGCCAGAAACCGAAATACCAGTTGCAGTTGTAGCTCCTCTCCAAACTTGCGCACTACTGGTCTTATGCAGTTGTGAGTGAGTGAGTGACAAATGAGCTCTAGCGCCCTCTATTTATATTGCTCCATCTTAAYTGATTGGGCCAACTTCTCTTCCTGGGGGCTAATAACTCAATATTAATTATTCTATTAAGCCAACTTGTCTTCTAGGGTTATTATCCAAAGCTTTAGGGTTTCTCTTGCTTCCCGGAATATTCTAGTCTCGTCAAAGGTTACAAGTGGAGGTTAATACCTCCCGCAACTACCATAATATCAACAGTTTAAACATAAACAAGTACATACTTTTGGCAGGAGCGGGAAACAACGACAAGCAATGACGAATCCTAAAACTACAAAGTGCTCCAACTTGCAATATGAAGGTAGCTGGATATGTGCTAGTGTAGGGCGCACAAGGACAACTAAAAATTAGTCCCAACACTTCACTTAAACTTTCACTGCAACTGGTATTGCAATTGGCACTGCAACTGGCACGAAGCAACTGGCATGAAGCAACTGGTACTACAGACCTAGGGTTTTATGAGGAAACCCTAATTTTTCAATTTCAGAATTTTGGAGATTTGATCCGGGGGAAAGATGCGCCCTACTTAGGAAACCTTCTTGATGGGTTCAATAAGTGCTCAACGAGCTTGACAATGGGGGAAACTGAGGATCTTCCTTCCAGCGGTTAGACTATTACGAAGGAAACCAGCTTTGATATCATGTTAAAATTTTGGTATGCTCGTTTAACCATAGACAATGTCACATCATTGTCACACAACCATAGGCATTCACTATGCCACCCCCGAGCACACTGACCTTTTCTTAGATAGAATGATTCCGACAAATCCACATTAGAACCAACGGATAAACCCTAACCAGAAACACCATTGCTGTAGCAACAACACAATACCAAGAGAATGTACCTCTACTAATAGAAGCGTACCTTTACCAAGAGAAGAACACAAAAGAGATACCAGAAAGACTGAGATTACACCACGACAACTGCTACACCACCCTCTCCAGACTTGCGCCTCCTTCTATTGCAACTCCTCAAACTTGCGTCCTCCTTCTACTGAGTGAGTGAATATATAAATGAGGAGCGCCTAGCCTCTATATATACTAGCCTGCCAAGGTGTCTTTTCATGTGGGGCCGTCCTTACTTTCTAGAGCCTTTTAATACTTTATTATTATTCTCTTTGGGCTGACTTCTCTTCTAGGGTTTTCACACATTTGTTTAATGGTTCTCTTACTTCTGGAATATTATTTTCCAAGTACAAAGATTACACTTGGAGGTTAATACCTTCCGCAGCTACCAAAACATCAACATCATCTACGTACAACACCAAGACGAGTGGATCGGTCTCAACAAGTATGAAGTACAAGTTAGGATCCGACTCACTCTTGGTGAAGCCCATGCTCAACAAGTATTTGTCAATCCTGGAATAACACGCCTCGTGTGCTTGCTTGAGTCTGTACAAGGCTTTCTTAATTTTGCACACATGAGATTCCCTCCCATGTATCTCAAAGCCCCGAGGTTGCTCTATGTATACATCCTCCTCAATGATCCCATTGAGGAATGTTGTCTTTACATCCATCTGGTGAATTTTCCACCTCATAACTGAGGCAATGGATATAATAGCTCGAATGGAAGTACATATGGCGACTGGAGCAAATGTCTATTCATAGTCCACTCCCTCTTTCTGGGAGAACCCTTTAGCAACAAACCTTGCCTTGAACTTCTCAATGGTGCCATCTACAACATGCTTAATTTTGAAGAGCCACTTGGAACGCACCATTGAATTCCCCTTCGGTCTCGGCACTATATCCCACACATCATTCTTCATGATGGAGTTGTACTCCACTATGGCATCCCGCCAAACCTGTTGATCTGTTGCTTCCTCAAAACTGGAAGGCTTAGCATCAATAATGCTACTCATAAGTGTCAAATAGTTGGGAAACTTTCTCGGAGTCTTGCTCTCCCTGAATGTGCTCTTGGGAGCGTCAACATGCTCCCGAGCATCCCTCAATGTCCTTGTAAACCATCGAGGTCTCCTGACAGAATTGGGAGGAGCTATTGACTCCTCATCACCTGAAGGTTGGCTTCTTGAACTAGAAGCTGCTGAACATTGTTCAACCTTCGGAGTCTGTTGCTCCTCGTCCTCTGTCACTGTGAGTGGCTCATGAGACTTCCTAGATTCTAAGTTCTCCTCGAACTTCACATATCGACTCACAACTATCTTCCTCTGTGTTGGATTGAAGATCTTGTATGCTTTTGAAGTCTCACTGTACCCCACGAAAAATGCCCTTCACACCTAAAGGCTCTAGCTTCGTCCTCTTCTCCACAGGCACATGGATGAATACTGGACAACCAAAGATCCTGAAATGTCCTATCTCTAGCTTCACTCATGTGAAAGCTTCCTTAGGAGTCTTGTCCCCCAATATCCTGTGAGGACTCCTGTTCTGCACATATACTGCCGTGTTACATGCCTTTGCCCAAAGGAACATAGGCAAACCCTGGTCATGTATCATAGCCTTGGCAGAACCGATGATGGACCGATTCTTTCTCTTCGCAACCCCATTCTGCTAAGGATTGTACGAGACTATCAACCCCCTCTTGATCTCTGCCTCCTTGCAGAGATCCTTGAAGTCATTGGAGGTGTACTCTCCCTAGTTATTTGACCTCAAGACCTTGATCCTCTTCTATGCCTAGTTCTCCACCTGAGCCTTGAACTTCGGGAATCGACTTAAGACCTCATCCTTGGTCTCCATAAAGAAGATCCAAGTTTTCCTAAAAGAGTCATCAATGAACGTCACATAATATAGTGCTCCTTACACTGATGCCACTGACATTGGTCCACACACATCTGAATGTATAAGATCCAAGATCCCCTTGGATCTACTCTCGCTACTTGGAAAAATAGCCTTGGCATTCTTGCCAAGTGCACACCCTCTGCATACTCCTTGCTGCTCGATGTCGAAATCTGAAGACCAGTGACAGTCTCCTTCATAATTGACAATGCCCTATAATGTGGGTGTCCCATGCTCTTGTACCATAGCTTGCACAGGTTGACACTATCATGTACCAAGGCTTGATCTGGCTTTCCCTGTAGCCTGTATAGATTGCCCTCGCTAACCCTAATGACCTCTATTGTGTTAGGGCTAGATTCTTCCAGAGGGATGAGTAGTTGCCCTTTTAGAAACTTGAGGACAAGACCCTTGTCCTTCATAGTTGAGACCAATAGCAAATTCGTCCTAAGTCCTGGTACATATAACACGTCCTTGGTTTCCAACGAACCACTTGACTTGAGTTCGAATGAAATAGTCCCAACTCCTTTAATCGCATACTTGGCATCATTACCAAGCTCCACATGGATACCTAAGTCCTCCGTTAGATTGCTAAATAGCTCCCGTGCTCCTATCATGTGACATGATGCACCACTGTCCAGGTACCAAGCACTCTTGGTGACTGTGTTGGTGGAAAGGCAAGAGACTAGTGAGAAGTCCTACTCGAACTTCGCAACAAACTCATCCAACTGAGTTTCTATTGATGCTGCTACTTGCTGCGATTTTCTCTTATCCTTCTTCTCTGGACATTGAGATGCATAATGACCATTTTTGTGGCATACAAAGCACTTGTTCTTGCTCAAGTCCTTCTTCTTACTCGACTGTGAGGTTGACCCCTCACCTCTACCCTTCTTGTTGGAACCCTTTACTTTTACCTTTCCTTTCTAACTGACAAGGGCCAGGTTCTCATCACTACCTCCCTGCCTGCTAGCTTTGGACTCCTCCCGAGTCTCTTCCTGGATGAAATCGTCCCAAAGCTTCTCGAAAGAGGGAAGTTTCTTCTGTGCACAAAAGCACTTGACAAATCGTTCCCAAGACTTTGAGAACCATTTAGTGCCGTATTAACTAGCTCTACATCAGTCACCTTCTTCCCCACTGCTACAAGCTGATCACGAATCTGGGTGATCCTCATGAGATAGCTGGTAACATTGTCAGATCTGGACATTTGCACTGATCTGAGTTTATTTCTCAAGATCATCTTTCTGTTCTTGTTATCGTTCTGGAAAAGACCCACTAGAGCGTGGAACCAATGTTGCAGGAAGCGCCCCCCTCACTTAGAGTGGATTCTCCATGGAAGCTTCCCCTGGAGCGAGCTTCCGAAATCCTGAAGCCCGCTTCTGGATTTCAGAAGCTCGCTTTGGGGTGCAAAATGGGTGCTTCCTACAACTTTGCATAGGAAGCTCCATGGGACGCTTCATTACTTTACATGTCAGTCTATAGATGATAGATTCATAGCATTTAGCAACTAGACTCTAGAGTCTAGCACAATTTAAACTTTATTGTTTTGGACCTTTCGATCTTCATAATTCAGTGTAGATGGCCTATTTTGTAATCATAACTATTTGGTCACGACTCATGTTAATGTTGACAGGTGCTAGATGACTGATTTCATTCCATAACTTAATGGTCTACTTTCTATTATATGGCTTAAAAATTTGTATGTTGGTTTGTAAGTTTGTAATTGCTAGATGGTTGATGCTCGAATGATTAATCATTGATGTACTACTACTTACTACTATGGATGCCATTTTAATGTTACAATGTACAAATATGCATGTTTTTATACATTCTACATCTAATTTGTCTTTCTACATGTTTTTTTAATATAAATGCAATATATATATATATATAATAGACGCTCCTGGGATGCTTCGCTCCCGAGGATTTTTTGAAAATGACACTCTCGATGCTCCGCTCCCTAAAAACGCTCCCGCTCCGCTCCCGCTCCGCTCCGTGCTCTGGCAACATCGGTGGAACATCTCCCTAGCTGTCTGCTTCTCAGAGAAATGAGGAATGAGATGATCTTTTACTGCATCCAAGATCACCCGCTAGGCTTTGATCTCCTTCATATCATGAGCTTCCTTTTGCTGTGGATCTGTCGGTGGAGTAATCTCTTGGTTGCAAATTTCCAAAAGATCACTTTCCTTCAGAAGCAAGGTAACCCTTGCTTTCTAGGACATGAAGTTGGATGTTCCATCCAATTTGTCTTCGAATCTAAAACTTGTTGCTGCCATTTCTTAGATCTGATCAAACTGTCATGGATTTAACCCTCACAAGATATAGATCCACTGAGATCTCTTGAAATCACCCTCCTCTTTAGAGTGAAAGCTCTGATACCATGTTAATTTTATAATCCCAGTGCCTAGATAAATTATTTCCTTGTGATTTCCTTGCTGAAAATCAAATTACAGCTCACAGAATAAAATATACTAACTGGAAACAAATGGCAGAAGCAAATGAAACCAATTTCACAATCATAATTACACAACAAATTCTCTGCCCTTCAAATTCGTCTTTTCATTAATAATGATTCCAAGCTTACAAGGGCTCCCAAACTGGGAAATCTGCCCACTGAAGAAAAAAATAAATTACAGCAAGAACCTGGCTGAAAAACCCTGCTGAAGACAAACCCTCTTCCTGATCTGCTGCCCAGAACTACAACCAACAGTTGTACGACCCTGTACGGCTCAACCCGTGGCTGTATGGCCTACCCTGCTGTTGTAGAACCTATCTGCGGCTGGACGGCCCAGTCCGTGGCCTGTACAGCATACCCGCGGCTGTACAGCTCTGCTGTGTTGCTGTATGACTGTCTACGTGGGATGTATGACCCAGATCTGCCGCTGTACGACCCTCCTGCTACTGTACGGCCCTCCAGAAATTAGTTTGGCTGCTGGGTATTCGTCCTCTTGTTGCTCTCTTGTTCCCTTCTCCTCCAGACTGAGCGAAAAGTCCTTCTCTTGCTCTCAATGTGAGTCACTGACTCTCAAACACACACTTGTGTTGCTGTTGTGTGTCTTCTCCTTTCACCTTGACTTCCTTTTATAACATTGAGTTGAATCCCTAACCCTAATCTCCAAAGTGATTGACGGTTGAGATAAGATCTCATCTCACTTGAGATCAACGATTGAGATTAAGTCGAAATCACTAATGTAATTAAATTACATTTTATTAAACTTTTCCTAACTCAATAATTAAAAAAATAATTCCCTTCAATAATTCCTTTAATTAAAGTGATTTTCCAAAGTTTCTAAAAGGTCCTTTGGACGACTTCCACACGTTCGACACTAGACCTGTGCAGAAGTACCTATTCGAGCTATACAATGATCAATGTTCCATTAGAAGTAATTCAAAAGAGAGTGCCCTTTCTCTTGGGTTTTTGTGAATCTATTGAATCATGAATCACAAGAGTGTTGTTTCCAAAGTTTGCAAGTGTTGAAATGATCATGTTTCTCCATATTTAGGTACTATCCGGAGTTTGTGATTTGCTAATGCGGTTGCCCCAACTCATCTTCCTCTGGCTTTTAGGTGCTCAATTGTTGTTAAGCTTAGTGACCTGCTAACTTTCTTTCTAATCTTCTACTGCTTATATGTTGTCTTCAGATGGCAGAGGTCTCTTCTGAACTATTGTAGGGTCGTCTTGATGCTTTGCTTGTGGTATGAACACAATAACTATGCGTCCGTAATTGAGTTATCAAGCATAACTCATAGCTTTCCCCTTCTTTGATGTCCTGGAGGCATCCACTAACATCTTCTACATACTGATATTTTGACTTCTGCAATTTGAAGACTTCTTGTTGATTATTAATGCTTTCGATAATGGACGAAGAAGGTGATTTTCTTCTTTACTCTGTTGTTTTGATGCCTACTTCAGAAGGTTGCCTCTGGTATCTAGATGCAGATAGCTTGGTGAGCAAAGACATAACAACATGCACATCATATTTTTGCATGGCTATGGTATTAAAGCTGTCATACGATCCTCTCGAAAAATAAGATGATCCATATAAGGAGGTACTTTGTGAACCACGGGATCTTCCTTATCCCTAGTGGTTGCCAATATTTTTATCGAACATTTTGAAACTGTTATCACAAGATCTAGCACCCTTGTGCAAAGCGTATCACAAGGTGCAAGACAAGTGTAACTTTTGGACATGCTTGCCCCTGTCACCTTAGTAATTACTTTCCTCTTTTTAATGAAGATTGAAATCCAACACAAGGGAGGCTTCCCTAGCAACCTCAAGGAACCATATAGCAAGACAAGTCAAATCTACGACCTCCTATATTGGTCACTCAATCATACCACTTAGGTCAAGTTTATCAAAGCAAGATTAAGGTGGTTAAATAAAATAGCTTTCAGATTTGCAAGTGTAAAATATCTAGGACAACTGATGATATTAACTAAGTCAAAGCAAGGCAAGGAAATACCCTAAACACTTCAAATCAAGAAGAAATCTACAACTGTTATAAAACTTGTGATTAAGATGATTACTTCAGCAATATGACAAGTTACAAAAGCAGAAATATAACAGCGCTTAAAACAAGTAATCATGCTATGAAAGAGGGCTGAAATTGCAAGTTAAAACTAGGGTTTTAATAACAATCACTTGCTGAAATGTAAATGACATAAAACAATCTTAAAAGATCCAAGACGTCATACCCTAGTAAGCTGAAAATTGCAACAACAATGCAATAAATGATATCAAGGCATGTTCCAAGGTGAAAGATGCCCAAAACCCTAGACGTTGAGCTAGAGAATGGTTGGAAATTGAGGGCAGTTACTAATCTAACCTTAAATTTGACAAAGGAGAGGAAAATTAGGGTTTAAAGTCACTTGTAAGGGAGAAAAACTAGTGCCGTCTAGTTTCCTTGTGCATATGGAGCCAAATATGCACTTTCTTGGAGAGCAAAGGTAAGAGAGAGACCTAAGAACTAAACCCTAGGGTAGTCCACTACAAACACTAGGTATTAATCCTTTAAGATGGCAAGTCAAGGTAGTCCACTATAAACCCTAAGAGGCCGTCCTATGTCTTCTAGCAACCTTTAACAAGAGATCAAAATGGATCTTGGGTAAAACCCTAGAACTTTAACCTACAAGAATAGAACTGGGGTAGTCCATTACAAACCCTAGAAATATCATTATGTCCTTTAACAAGCTTCAACAAAATGATTACAAGGGGAGGTAGTCTAGACTCCACTACAAACCTTCCTAGGGTTTCAAGATAAGGTTTATTCAACAAAAATACAAGATAACATGCAATATCACCACTTTGATAAGACATTCACTTAATACATCAAGAAATAAACCTTCAAAGACTTAGAAAGAGCACTTACTAGGTAAATCAATGAGCATCCATAAAACCCTAAGCGTGAAATCATCCACAAAACTTGAGAAGCATCCACAAGATCATCTTCAAGACAAGGTGCATAAGTCATCCATAGGGAAAGAGAAAGATAAAAGACGAGTATAGTGATGATTCTCCACAAGTTGAGTTATGATTTACAAAATGGAGCACTCCCTCCATATATATGAGGTAACCAAGTGCTATATCCTCCTAAGAAGCCCCTAAAACATGTCAATCCATGATACAAGGTGGATAGGTCTTAGGTCGACCCCCCAAAAGTGCCTCCAAAATGAAAATACAATGCTAAAACATCAAAACGTCCTCCTAAAAGGCCACACGTGTGAGTGTAGAGTGCCAAAAGTGGGTGACGTCATCTCCTCAAGGGGTACAAAGCCTCCAAAAGTCACGTCCATCCCCAAAAGGTGCAAAGCATTGTCCAAGGTCATGTCCCCTCATCAACATGGTCTCATCTCATCATCAACAAGGTGCCAACTCATCACCCATGTGCTAGGTTGGCTCAAGCAAAAATCATATCACCCCAAGCATGACATCATCCTCTAATAATGCAACGTCCAAGGTGAAAATGACGTCATCCTCTAATCATGCAACGTCCAAGGTGAAAATGACAACGTCATCAAGGAGGTGGGCTTTATCACCTCTCTAAAGAGGTCTACTATCCCATCTCATGCCACATCATCAATCCAAGCCATAACGTCCTCAAAGTGTGCATGATGTCATTTGGGGCTCCATGTGGCATGTTCGGCTGTATATGCAACGTCCTAGTTCATCAAAGCAATGTCCCAAGTTCAGGAGGTGTCGGGAGGTGTGAAAGGGAATGCGAAGTCATCAAGTAGCTCAACACTCATCATCAGGGTCCCAACGTCCTCCATGCTGTGTGCAACACCCAAGATAGAAGTATCATAATGTCTTCCGTAGGACCATCTCAAGGGGTGCATCATCATTAGGCAAGGGCTCATAGAATTAGGTAAGACCAACCATTATGGATACAAGAGCCATTAGAATCATAAAAAGTAAGCCACAATCTAATACAAAAGCCATGTAAGCAATTCACATTAGTTTTCTTCTTCAAACTTCACACTAGCTTAAGAATTTTATGCAATTTGCCAAGTTTAGGTATGGGAGGACCATCACAAGACCCTATTAGGTGTGCCAATACCCAGGTAGAGGATTAGTTCCCAAGAAACCCATCAAAGTGTAAGTATGAGTAAATGATATGACATGGGGTTTACTTCATGGTCATGGTGTCATTAACATGCAAGGCCATGTGTGAGGTTCATCTCCATGAGCGCCTTTGTAGAGGGAGCACTTGTTGCATTGAGTTACCTTTTCCTCGGTACTGTTTCTTTCCAAACCCCTATTATTGCCTTTTGATATTCATTTATTGCTTTGCAAGACCCTTTTTAGGTTTATGCTCAAGCTGATCTTTGGTTTTTGATTTGTCATTTGTCATCCCATTTTATTTTCCATTCTTTTACTAGCTTCATCAACCTCGAGCATTCAAGCCCCTTTTTCTCATAAGAGGATGAAGGTACAAACCTTTTTGGGATATATGTAACAACCACTTTTAGAAGATAGGATGTCGTGAGGAATATGGATGGAATGTGTTAATTATGGAAGGGAATGGTATGTAACAATCACTTTTAGAAGATAGGATAATGAGAGGAATGTGGATGGAATTGTTAGATTTTCTTTATTTATAGAGCAGTAGCGTTACCGATGTTCTTTTACTTCTTTAACATTAACTTATATATCATGTACTGAGCAATAGCATCATAAACAAGAGATAAAAGAACACAAGAGATTTATCCTGGGAAAACCCCAAATGGGGGAAAAGCCAGCTGTTGAATTTTAATGCTTAGCTCATGCACATGTAGTTTATTTCAATTTAGCATGTACTTGAACCATAAACAATGCAACAATACCATATACAATAGCTGTAGTAACCAAGATCATAAGAAGAATAACCATGCACAAGAACACAAGAATTTATCCTGGGAAAAACCTTCTCAATCAAGGGAAAAACCCAACAATCCTTTGCTATAGAGTCAAGAGAAGATCCCCCACACGATAAACCCTAGAGCACACAAGAGGGTGCTCTATGACCTTGAAACTTGCGCCTAAGAGAAGTGCGCACTTCAACCGTACACTTAGCTTGAGAGAATGTTACAATGAAGTGTGAGAGAGTGATCCACAATGGGGATCTACTCTCTTATATATATACAAGACTTAACACAACAATAGGTATGTCTATTGGCATAATAGGGCCAACTTCTATAACTCAATGATATAATTAATCATTACATGGTGGGGCCGACTTGTACCCTTTACACAATTAGGGTTACACAATAAATCTTACTCTTAGACAATATAGCAAGGGATCCACACATCCTCTAGTGTTCAACCACTAGGGACACATCCACCCGTGCTCAGCCACAGGGATGTCACTCTCAACAGATCAACTCAAGTAAGTCCATAGGAGTACCATCTGGAGAGCCATCTCAAGTCGACTCAACTAAGTCCATAGGAGTCTGACAGGAGACCATCTCGAGTCGTCTCAACTCAGTCCAGAGGAACACGACAAGAGACCACACGTCATCTCAACTCAGTCCAGAGGAGTATGACACACCCATCACATGGGCTCTCTCACAGATCGTCTGAACTCAGTCCAAAGGAGAACGACTTGGAGAATGTCTCATGAAGCTGCAATCATCAACACCAACAACCTTTCTTAGATAGATTCCGTTCACAAAGCAAGTCCAATCATTAACCAACAGATAAACCCTATCACAAAGGCTAGCTCAAAGTACCACAAGGTCTCTATCCTGTAATCAACTAGTAGCTACACAAGCTACCACCATGCAGTCCAACAATGTTTATGATTATGCAACAATCAACTAGTAGCACACAACTACTACCATGCCATCAACCATAATCATAGTCTGCAATCCTTATGACTATGCAACAATCAACTAGTAGCACACAACTACTACCATGCCATCAACCATAGTCATAGTCGATGGTCTCTATAACTATGCAACAATCAACTAGTAGCACACCGCTACTACCATGCCATCAACCATAGTCATAGTCACAGTCTCATCCAGTAGCACGGAGCTACTCCCATAGTCCTCACGACTATGCGTGTGATGTTTCTTCTCTCATCGGGTCCGACAGTGCATTACCTCCTCAGTGACCTCATATGATTGATCTAGGGAACCTTTGGCCAGAGGGGTTAGCCAACAGGAGGAGAAACAACACACCTCCCTCTCAAGGAGGGTGGACATTCTGCATCATGCCAAGCTTGTCTCTGAAGTACTCATACTTCACTCTAGATAGAGGCTTGGTGAGAATCTCCACTGTTTTCTCATATGTGGATATGTACTGGAGCTCTATAGCTCCTCTCTGCACCATGTCTCGGATGTAGTGATATTTGATCTCTATGTGCTTTGACTTGTCATGAAAGACATGATTCTTTGTAAGCTTCACCCAACTTTGATTGTCACAATGTGTCAAAGTTGGCTCCAACTCTAGATCAAATATCCCTGCAAGCAACTTCCGAAGCCACATTGCCTCTCGGCTTGCAACACTAGCTGCGATATACTCTGCCTCTGTTGTACTGAGTGCCACTGATGTCTGCTTCCTGCTTAACCATGAGATCATACCTGATCCCAGACTAAAGCAATATCCAGATGTGCTCTTCCGGTCCACTGCACTCCCTGCCCAGTGAGAGTCTATATAGCCCTGCAGCTTTACATCTCCACTCGAGACATTTCTCAATCCATATCCAATCGTACCAAGTAGGTACCTCAACATATGTTTTGCTGCCATCCAATGGACATGTCTAGGTTCAACCATGTACTGACTCAAGGCATTCACTGCATATGTTAGGCATGGTGTTAACTAGGTACATCAAGGATCCAATCCGCTGTCTGTACATTGTGGGATCCACCAAATCTGAAGATGAATCACTCAAGAGCTTTAGATTTGTCAACATAGGTGTGGCCATGGACTTGCAGTTCATCATCTCGAGTCTCTGCAGGATCTCAACGGTATATTTTCCTTGGCTAAGGAAAATCTCATTTGGTCTCTGCCACACTTCCAATCCCATCAAATCCAGATCCTTCATTTCGAACTCTAAAGTGAGTTCCCTCTTGCACCCATCTATGAGCTTCTCATCCCCTGTAAGAAATAGGTCATCCACATATAGGATTAATGGGCAACCATTCCCAAGCTCATCAAGTAAATGTCTCATCTGGCATATCATGCCCTGGGTGCCTCCTTAGGCCCCGTACAAAGCCTTCTTCAATCTGCAGACCCGAGACTCCTTCTCATGTATCTTGTGGCTACTCTATGTACACTTCTTTTGGCTACCGGAGCAAGTGTCTCATCATAATCTTCTCCCTCTTGCTGGGAGAATCCTTTGGCCACAAATCAAGCTTTGTACATTTCTATGCTGCCATCTGCAACATGCTTGATCTTGTAGATCAACTTGGAAGTCACCACTGACTTCCCTTCTGGTCTCGGAACCAAGGCAAAATCCATATCCCAGTCCTTCTAACCGACTTTGTAATATACCAGATATAAAATGTATGCAGAACAGAAATAAAATGCTAGAAATGGCAGAATAACA
>SNQJ01S0005504.1:51295-62555 GCA_010110895.2 Picea sitchensis | reverse complement strand
CTATAAAGTCTTCCACTGTTCCTAATTGTTTCAACTTTGTCAAACGGCCCAAATGGTTGGTGTCAGTGTCAAAGCGTTCATAAAGCTCTGCCACAAAGTGTGTCCAAGCAATATACCCTTGACGAGAAGTTTTTCTCCATTGCCACCATTGCCACCGTTCTTGATCTAGATGGAGAACACCATACCGGAGTTTGGCCAAGTCATCTGTAATGCCGTATAAAGTGAAATAATGTTCCATTTGGGTTACCCAACCAGTGGGGTTCGAGCCATCAAATTTGGTCACATCCACCCGTGGAAGGCGCAGGTCACGTTGAAAGTGATGGTTCTGAAAGTTATTGGAATGAGAGGAATGGTCACCTTCAGGATGTGGAGGTGAGGAAGAGGAAGGGTTATCTGTAGGGATATGCAGTTTGGTGCAGAGTGCCGAAAAGACTGATTCAAGCTGGGTGGTGAGGTCTTGTTTGATTACCTCCATTGAGGACTGCATGGTTGTATTGATGGCTGCAACATTGGCACTGAGTTGTTTCACTTCTTGTTGGGTTTTGATGAGACTAGATTGCTAGGTGTTGAAGCGAGCTTCCAAGTCTTGGCTACGGGTATGGGCCATGAGGATGGGGGAGCTGAAAAGGAGCGGGCGGGGTTAAAAATTTTGTCGAAAAATGATATGGATGAATGTGATAAGGGCGAAGAGATGAATTCAATGGAATAGGTCTCAAATAATGGTGAAAAAATTTCTAGACTTTTTTTTTTTGTTTTCTGCGGAGTTATACTCCGGTCTGAAGAATATTGCAGAGAGGAAATGCCCAAATGCTTAACCAGAAAGAAATGTGTATTTGCTTGGCAACTCGAACACAGTTGCGCGGCAATAGATCTTGTCTGTTTTAATTTGTTTATGTTTTTGTCCCCAAGGGTTAGGTATTCAAGGGTTCTACAGACAAGGGTTTGCCTTGTGCTATAGCTCTCTGATATACGTGCAGGGTTCAACAATAGTACTCGACCCAATATCTCAGGTCACTAACTAAGGAGGATAGACCGTACCCTTAGCCGTACTATCCGACTACCCAGGTACTAGAGAATATCTTTCCGAGTGCTGTTCTCGGTGACACTATAGCAGTCAAGCGGCTGATCGGTTTATTTAAAGAGGGCTTAAGGTAATCTAGGCCGAGCCGTACACAGGTGTTGTCTGATGCGCTACCACTCGAAGGGGTACCAACAGGGTTACAAGGGTGGCCAACAGATGTGTGCTTAAGTACCACTTGTATTTCCTTTGTGAATGAATCCCTCAACCGCGGGTTTATGCACGTAATGACATATCTCTGTGGCTTAAAGACGCCGGAATACGTTTCTACCCTGAATTTTTTTTTAACCCACACTTTCTACCGAGGAAAGTGCTTTGATATCACTTGTAATATACCAGATATAAAATGTATGCAGAACAGAAATAAAATGCTAGAAATGGCAGAATATCAGTAATATAACCAGAACATTCACCACAATAGCACTGAAATGATAAGAGAATAATAACAGAAATAACACTTTGAATTTGAAAGCAATGTTCACGGTCCTCTTCGAGGGGGCAACCTCTAGTTGAGCCGAGCTCTATTACAATAATATCTAAGATGGGGTTCTCATACCCTCGACTCCTATTTATACTAAAAAGAAGCATCTAGAGGAAGATCCTTCTAGAAGCGGAAGCTTCTATTGGGTCTTCATACATCCGCCTTATTCTATTTTATTGAAAGGCCTTATTAATATTGACCTTTATTACATCCGAATATATTGTTCTACCTATGTGCGGGTTAGGACCCTAACAGGCTTCCTCTTCTGTCACTGAAACAAGGGAATCCTCCCATGAGGTCTCATATCTCCTTGAAGCCTCTAAAGCTTCGATCTAGCCTCCTGTCTGTCAGTCCTGGAAGACGTCTCTGAATCTGAGGAGGAATACTTTCTGAATGAAAGTCTCTAAGCCACTGACTCTCTCTGAGATCGGGCTCACTCTGAGTCTGCATGCTGCCTCTGAAGCTTGACTCCCTCTGAGTTTATATAATCTCCGGAGCCATCTACTCCCTCTGCATGTGCTGACCTCATCTGAAGTCTGATCTCCTATGAATTGTCCTAGGGAGGTTGCTCCTCCCTATTGGATCCTGAGGGTTGACTCCCTCTGAACTCTAGCTCTTTTCTGAGCTGGTACTTGGTGGGGCCGCCTACCTCACCACTGGTGGATCCATCTGCTCCTCCTCATGATATGACTCATCTATGCCATATATCTATATATCCTTTGCATTCTGCAAAGTATCATGGGACCATGTTGGTCTCTTCTGGGTCATTGTAACGATTCTGGGTAGGCCCTTCTGGCTCTACTGACTCTTCCTGGTGATTTGAAGAGTGATCAACTGAACTAGAGGGATCTGTATGGTCATTTTCGGAGCCTTCTGCTCCTTACAATGGATCTCCATATGAGATACTCTGTATCCGCAAGAGTACCCTTCTTGCCAAAAGGTTCTAACTTCGTCCTCTTCTCCTTCATTACATGGATGTGTACAACTCTATGTTTGGATAGTCCGCTCCATGTCTCAGCTAGAGACCATCTAAACTGTTGCCTCTTGCAACTGTCATTATAGCTCCCTCTCAAAGCTATTACCTGTGACCTGCCTGGAACAAGAAACAATAACCACAACATCTCCATGGTAACCTCCATGGAATTTACAAGATAACTTGCCTGGAATAAGGTCAACAACCAAGAACATCTCCTAGAGGAGATCAATTTATCTTGTAAACAAGTGCTTTATTAATATGAGCATTTACTTAATGGTAGTTGTACCAACAATAATCAAGTGTTACTAAACTAGCAATAGCAATAACAATAACATAATTCTAAAGACTGCTATTCTAGTTACAACACTTACTTAAACTGCAACAATATAAAATATCAAACCCGATATGCAAACTTGGAGTTTAGCTGCTGCTGTCCCACTTGAGTTGTCTTCTATAGTTTTTCCTACTCCTTGGTCATTTGTTTGGAAGCACCACTGGCTAAAAGACATACTCTTCATCCTTTGACTTCTGCTCTTCAACATCTGCTGCATGTGCATGGTGCTTCTTCTTTCCCTTTTCACGTCTAAGAGGACATTGTGCGGCATAATGTCCCATCTCCTTGCAGTTGTAGCATCTGATCTTTGATGCATCCTTCTTATAATGTGGTCTCTTAGATTTCTTCGGACTACCTTCTTCCCTTTCTTTCCTTTTCTTCACTTGAGCAACAAGGGCTTGATTTTCATCATCTGTCTTCTGTGACTTGGATATCAATTTGGATTCTTCTTGGGTACAATTTGCCCATAACTTGTTAAACTTGGGCAATTTGCTTATAGCACAAATCCCTTGAACGAATGGATCCCAAGAGGAAGGAAATCCATTGAGTGTAGTAGTCACATGTTCAACGTCATCTACTTGATCTCCAATGCCTGCTAACTGGTCTTTGATTTGTGAGATCCTCATGAAATAATTGGCGATTGCTTCCGATTTGATCTTTGTCGCATTTCTGAGTTGATGCCTTGGAGTAAGCTTTCGGCTGGTGTTCTTACTTTCATAAAGTCTGGTTAGGGCATGAGATGAACAAAGTTCGCTCACACAAGAATTATCCAAAATATTTGGAATATAACAAAATAATCCATGAAGGAATAATATATAAAATATGAATAGATAAGATAAGATAAGATGATATACAATGAGAATGAGGGCTCGTTTATATACCCATGCAGGGGTGCCCTTAACCAATAGACATGTCCTTTCATTATTAATGGTTACTATTTATTAATTAATTATTATGTTATGAATATCTATTTATGTATATTTATGTTCATAACATTGCCTTCCCCTTAAAAATGCTTTGTCCTCAATGCATACTTTATGGAAGACTTATCTCTTTCTCTAGCTTGTAATTATTGTCTCATGCTTCTTCATTATTGAGTTAGTAATCGTTGAGGACCGGAGACGATAAGATCTTCTAAGTGCTGAGCAGAACTGTCGCATTGTAAAGGAGTCTGCCCATCCTATTTCGATCTTCTGCATGGGGAGTTTATAGGGTTCTTGGAAAGAATTTGATGTATTTTGACTCCCATGATAACTTCTATTTTGAGCATCACTTGTAGTGGAAGTAATATTCTTTGACATACTGGTCATTTGTTTTTGTTGATACAAGGATTGGCTAAAGTATCGATTTTTGTGATTAGGATGTTGATAAGGCATCCTTGCAACTTGATCCTTACTTCGTATACTTGTAGCTTTTTGTTGATTAAATTTTGGAATTGAGTCTTGTTATCGCACAATTTGTAGACACAAGAAAGGCTAAGGAGTAGTAGGTCAAACTGGCGAAACAGGAACCTTCCCCACCCAATGTCACCACAATGGGGAGGTTCTTTCTATTTAGGGAGGCTAGGCCCAGAGGAGACGTCCCCGGTAACCTGGGGTTTTGAAAGGGCAAAGGCTAACATCCACAAAGACAAAGTTCCTTCACGATTACCTGTCAGTAGTCTGACTAAACAACCAATGAGTATAACCAAGAAAATCGCTTGCTTGAGACAACACAACAAGGAAACTATTACGTGCAATCTTGGTTAGTACTTCATAAATCAATGACCTCATGATATTCAATATAAGCAGTTTAAAAAAGAAAATTTTGACGAAGTCAGTGTATCCAAAATGGTAATGATAAATATGTCACTTGTCAATAAATACAAAATGATATGGCATCCAATATAATCAATCAATATTTAGTCTAACAAATGCCCTCAACTACCATTCAATTACCCCTGAAGTGAAACGTTCTTTGCATACAGATGGAATAACCAAGGGTGACGTCGGCAACTTAGGGTTAGTAGGTTAGGGTTAGTGTAGTTAGGGTTTCAATTCAAAAGAGTTTGAGAGTGTTTGGATCAAGGTCTTACTTTAACGTTGAAATTTGGAGATCGGTGCCTTAGGGTTAAATGGAGTCAAGAGTGAAAGGGCCTTGCAGGGTTGAAGGGGGCGAGATTTAAAGGACAAGAGGGAAAAGTTTCGAGGTGCTGCTAAAGCAGAGCCTCAAAGGCAGAACCCTAGGTGAGAGGCTCACTTTGGTGTTGCCAAAAGCAAGGCCTTGTGCTCTCTCCTCCTTCCCAACAAGCGGCTAGCTCGGATGAAGCACAAAAACAAGACGGGAGAGCTTAAAGAGGGAGAGTGTTGTTGCTGCAAGGCTCTTCAAACCCTAGAAGAAAAGCGACCCTAGGTGTAGATAACCTGAGCTAGGGCGTCTCCCTCTCTTGGATTTCTAAGGGTACGACTAGCACATGTGGGAGGAGAGAAGCAAGAGGTGTAATGGCTGAGCTCTCTTCTTCTCTTTTCAATGGCAAGGTTTCTCTATCGAGGGGACGTGAGACGACCTACTTTGTTGTTTGTCCCCTAGGGTTTTGATTCAACAATATTTATAAACAATACCAGGGAATTTAAACTACAACCATTCAGCCAAGAAGTTTTGAAGAGAAAACGCATTCATGAAATAGTATGCAAACCCTATTTGTAACACCTTCACATAGAAACACCATAGAGCGAAATCCTCTTCCCTTCAACAGGTCGCATCCTTAGTTGGTAAAACTTGATAGAGTGCTAAAATCGAACCTCACTATGAGTGGTGATAATTGATCTAAAAATGAGAGTCAAAACCCTCAATATAGTGTATCAATGACCTAATTTTACTTTTAAGGTCATAAAAGGCAGACAAGGCCATAAGGTCAAATCATCTTGTTTTACATTAAATGTAAGTATTAAAAGCCCTAATCAAGTAAAAATGAGAGTAAAAGCACCTTCAAGGGAGGCACTAGCCCTTTCTAGAGAGACAGAAGTAAGGACACCAAGGAGCAAAGCGTTAGCCCCCAAGGGGCTTCTCCAACATGCCACCGCGTTAACCCTTTGTTGCCCGGTTGCCTCAAAAGCATCATGAAGAGGCTGGATGGCGTCATGGTGAATATGGAGACATCCCAAGCCTTCCAAAGCTGGCGTTCCCAGCGAAAAGGGGTCATTCCCCGGTCTGATCTGTAGAGATTGCCTCACGATGGGCGTCTCTTCTCTCCCGGTGCAAAGTCACGATCCATCTCATCTGTCTCTACCCACGATGGGGTCTCAACATCGGTGGTGGGCTCTTGACCCTCATGGAGGTTGGTGGTCATCTCCCCATGTCTTGGTCCAAATGGTTTTTGTCCGTTGGGCATGGTCTGCACATCAAAAGCTTCACTCCCTCCATGGGCTCATCAGTCCACTTAGGGATCATAGCAATGTTAATCACATCTCATTATCAATATTATCAAACATATGCATAAAAACCCTAATACATAAGTCAATAGCTCAAAGACATTACAAAAACTTGCAATACAAGGTTGGAGAAAAAGACAAGGCGTCCTATTGGGCTAGTATCCACAAGAAAAATTTCCCGGGAAGTTTCATCAAGCCATATGGCGAGGTATGTGTGGGGATCGGTTGTGTGGTTGCGGTGAGGGCCAAGGATGCATAATGTTATCTGTGGGTGCCTTTTGTAGGAGGCGAGTTGTACTGTCATGGATGCATTTTTTCCAAGCCCGTTCTTTGCCTTTATTCTTTTCTTGCTTTATTCTTTTATTTGCTTTTTCTTCTTCTTTCTTTTTTATTCAAGGGCTAACCGAGAGGTCAGCGCCTTGCTTGGCATGAGTGACCCGAGAGGCAGTGTTACCTGAAGTACTTTCCACCTTACTGCAGAGATGAAGGTATTTCGTGATGAGACCCCCTTTCCCTTGGCCATGCAACCAAAGGTCAGTGCGCTGGTAACCCGGATGGTGGCTTGGTATCATATTGTTCGGTACCCATGAACCTAATAGGGCTCGTGATGAGACCCATCGACTAGGTCTTGTTTGTTATTTCCGGGGTCCCTCTTGTTTCTTCTTTGAGAGGCCTTTTATTGCCTTCGGGGGATCCACGAAGCATCTCGAGGTTTCATTTTAGGCTTTTGTCTTTTTTTTACCCGGTACTTTTACCTTACAGACCTTTGGCCCCTTCTTCCACGAGATAAGGTGCAATCCTACAAATGAGTCAACCCAATGCTTACCTAGACAAGGGAATGCGGATAAATGGCCGGAGATAAGATGAAACATTGGTGCTATGATGGGAGAAGACGAGGGTTTTTCATAAATTCCCCGATTGGCAAACCAAGACCTATGGGCACAAGCTTGCTAGGGCACCACATCAATCTCACCAAGCATGGTCAAGTGGGATAATGTAAGATCAGCGGTTGTTAGAGATAAAGGAATCGGATACATATATTTAAAAGTTTCAATGATCAAAAGTGACACATACCATGATACACGGACAATTTACCTCATGGAGCAAGAACCTCTTCGATAGGATCAGCCAGGCGGTGATGGATCTTCAGCTGTGGAGCAAGACAAAGCCCGATGGAAGAAGAAAAGGATGGGCCCTCGGGGCCATTACTTTCGAGGTCAATCACAGTCTCGGTACTCCATGTCTAGGACACAGTGGGCCTCGGACATGGTCTCCTAGTTATTCCTAAAAAGCGGGGATAACAAGTCTTCTTGATATTTTACAGCTTGTTTGTACCTCAGCATTTGAAAACATCTTTACATCAACTAGATTTACCTCCTTTTGAGTTGTAAGGTTGATTGGGTTTGTCATCGTTTCCTTGTCGACTAATGATGTTTTGTGATCTGGCTTTTCTTGTAAAGTCTTCTCATCATGCTTCAACTTTTTAATTTGTGTTAGTAAATTTTGATTATGAACCCTTAAGCATGAAATTTCTTCTTCATCTTACGATATCATAGACTTTATTTTTTTGATTCTAGATTCTTTTTTCTTTCATCCTTTAAGATTTTAATTTGTTCTAGTAAATTATGATTAAGGTTTCTTAGCAGGAGCTTTCTTCCTCTTTTCGGTTAATTTCTCTTTGAGACCTTGATTTTCTTGTTGAAGAAGAAGAAAGGATAGACCCTCGAGTCATGCTCAAGTCAATCTGGTCTCGGTACTCCATGTCTAGGACACGTGGGCCTGAGACATAGTCTCCTAATTATCCCTAAAAGCGGGGATAACAAGAGAGATGTGATATTTACGGCTTGTTTGTACCGCCGACATTTGAAAACATCTTTACATCAGCGGGATTTGCCTCCTTTTGAGTTGTAAAGTTGAATTGGGTACGTCATTGTTTTCTTATAGACTAATGATGTTTTGTGATCCTGGCTTTTCTTGTAAGTCTTCTTATCATGCTTCCAACTTTTAATTTGTGTTAGTAAATTTTGATTATGAACCCTTAAGCATGAATTTTCTTCTTCAAATGTACGATATGCAGACTTTATTTTTGATTCTAGATTCTTTTCTTTCATCCTTTAAGATTTTAATTTGTTCTAGTAAATTTTGATTAAGGTTTCTTAGGCATGAACTTTCTTCCTCTTTTTTGATTAATTTCTCTTTGAGACCTTGATTTTCTTGTTGAACTTTGAAAACATCGCTTCTTCTCCTTGGATTTCATGATTTTGCAAGTAGTTTATGATTATGATTTCGTAAGCGAGAGAAATCTCTTCCGTCTTTTCAATGATGATTTTTGTCATTCTTGTTGATCTTGCAACTTTGTATTGACTTCTAGTTATCAGGAAGGATCACTTCTGATATGTCCCTCAGGTCTTCTGATGATGA
Organism: Picea sitchensis; assembly: GCA_010110895.2. NCBI lineage: Eukaryota > Viridiplantae > Streptophyta > Pinopsida > Pinales > Pinaceae > Picea > Picea sitchensis. The sequence goes on along the minus strand of SNQJ01S0005504.1, from coordinate 53,855 downwards.
AGCTTCTGAAATTGACTTCATTAATGGCGTCTGTAATGAATTTCTTCTTCTTATAAAGAAATGTTAAAAACTTTCTCCTTGTGTTGAAAATAAAAGTACCCAATGTATCTACCCAAGTTGACCCTATAATTATATCAACAATATCTTCATAGATTGATACGACATTGAATTGAGCTATAGTTGTAATGCATCCATAGACAGTTGTAGGTTCTTTATGTCATATTTCTCATTGGAAAGGCACATGTCATTTTCAATTATATTTGAGCAAACCATTAATTGGTTTGTCGGGTCAACATTAATGTGATTTTTTCTAGCAGTCGGGCAAATAGCGATGTTGATATTCTTTCCCCGAATAATCCCATTAACTTTAATAAGGGATCCACATATTTTTATAAGTGAAATCTTCCTTGTTTTCACCAAAAACTCCATTTTTTTATATATATATATAAATAAGTAACATATATTTTGAATATTCTTTTTTTTAATGTTGTTTTTACTTCTTAAATATTTTTTTCTTGATAATCTTTTTTTGTTAATGACTTAAGTTACTTTATTTGAAAATATATATATATATAAAAAAATTTAATAAGTTAGAAGTTAATTTTTTTTTATATATATTTTTAGTCAAAGTTCATTTCTTGAAGTGTATGACTTAATGAAAAGTCACGTGAGGTTATTTATGGGGTTATGATTGTGTAGTCTGCAAGGGTGGCCAACAGGGCTGTAGTTGTGTCGGGTTTGGTAAATGAGAGTGAGTGGCAGGGTTGGGGAGTCACGGTTTGGGGATTCTGAGGGATTGGGAGACCCGCAGGTGGGGTTCCATACAGGAATTAGACGAGACGGGATGGAAGTGGGACCGGGTGGGAAAGGGCGTTGGAAGGGGTGGGAGTGTGAGTGGGCAGGGATGAGGAAAGAATGAAGTGCCAGAATTAGAGTTCTGGGGGAACGGGGAAGGGAGCAGGGAACATGGGAAAGTTAAGGAAAGAGGGGAAAGGGAGCGAGAGGGGGATGGGAGAGGCTGAGGAAGGGGGGGAAAGGGAACGGGGGGATGGGAGGGCTGCGGAAGAGGGAGCGAACGAAAAGGTTTACGGGGAGGGGAAAAGGGGATGGCAGGGGTTGCGGAAGAGGGAGGGAACGAAAAGGTTTATGGGGAGGGGAAAAAGGGATGGCGGGGGTTGCGGGAGAGTGGGAAAAGGGGATGGAAGGGGTTGCGGGAGAGTGGGAAAAGGGGATGGAATGTGAGGGTAGGGATCAGGGCAGGGTTATGGGGCAGGGAAAAACAAAAAAAGGGAAACGGGGGAGGAAGGGGCTGCGGGAGAGAGAGGGGAAACGGAAAAGGGTTACGGGGAGTGTGTGAGGGTTACGGGGAGTGTGTGAGGGTTTACGGGTGTGTGCCGGGAGTTTTTTTTTTTTTGTTTGGTTATTTAATTAATGGCCAAAGGCAATATGCTGATTTTTCACGGTACTTCTGAATTATGACATTGACCAATTATCTTTTTTTTTTCCTAATCTTTCTTCCAATTTTTGGCAGCAGAGTAATTCTAAACTTTAAATGGCCAAGGGCCTGATTGTGGTCAATAACCAGATCAGAGAAACTTTGAAAAAAAATTTGTGTGGCTGGAAGCTGGTTCAGACAAGGTCTGCAAGGAGAGTGACCAAAGACCAGGATAAAAAAAACGAAGCTCTGATACCAAATGAGACGAACAAAGTTCGCTCACACTAGAATTATCCAAAATATTTGGAATATAACAAAATAATCCATGAAGGAATAATATATAAAATATGAATAGATAAGATAAGATAAGATAAGATGATATATAATGAGAATGAGGGCTCGTTTATATACCCAAGCAGGGGTGCCCTTAACCAATAGACATGTCCTTTCATTATTAATAGTTACTATTTATTAATTAATTATTATGTTATGAATATCTATTTATGTATATTTATGTTCATAACAGGGCATCAAACATTTCCTTCGGTGTCTTCAGTTCTGATACATTAGGTATCAGATGGTCTTTTATTGAGTCTATCAAGATCCTCTTGGCCTTGATCTCATTCTTCCTGAACTTTGCTTTAGCGTCTTCTTCTTCTGGTTCTGGAAGCACCTGCTTAACATGATCCAATAACTCATTCTCCTCTAGAATGAGAAGTACTCTGTGCTTCCAAGATCTAAAGTTATCTGCTCCATCCAGTCTATCCTCAACTCTCATACTGGTTGACATTTTTGCCGGTAGAAACCCTAGATCTGAGAAATTTCAAATTTTCGAATTTCACCAAACTGTAGATTGAAGGTTGCAGGAGGTGCGCTAGGTTAGGGCGAACTTCCCAGTGGAATAATTATCCCCAATGACCTTGGGATAGTGCTCAACGAGCTTGACAAAGAGAGTGTGATGCAGCGGCAAGATCTTCCTTCTAGTGGTCAAACTGTTCTGAAGTTAACCAACTCTGAAACCATGCTAGATTTTCTTTATTTACAGAGTAGTAGAGTTACCGGTGTTCTTTTACTTCTTTAACATTAACTTATATATCATGTACTGAGCAATAACAACATAAACAA
>SNQJ01S0005504.1:27961-51245 GCA_010110895.2 Picea sitchensis | reverse complement strand
TTAGGGCGAACTTCCCAGTGGAATAATTATCCCCAATGACCTTGGGATAGTGCTCAACGAGCTTGACAAAGAGAGTGTGATGCAGCGGCAAGATCTTCCTTCCAGTGGTCAAACTGTTCTGAAGTTAACCAACTCTGAAACCATGCTAGATTTTCTTTATTTACAGAGTAGTAGAGTTACCGGTGTTCTTTTACTTCTTTAACATTAACTTATATATCATGTACTGAGCAATAACAACATAAACAAGAGATTAAAGAACACAAGAGATTTATCTTGGGAAAACCCCAAATGGGAGAAAAACCCAACAACCTTTCTTAGATAGATTCCGTTTACAAAGCAAGTCCAATCTTGAACCAACAGATAAACCCTAGCACAAAGGTTAGCTCAAAGTACAACCAGAAATACCACCCCAGCTGCAGCAACAACACCATACAGTGGTGGCGCACCTTTACCAAGTGTAGCGCACAAGGGAGAGAGATACCACAAAGATTGAACAAGAATAGCCTCTGCCACTACAGCTGCTGCGTCACCTTCCTCAAACTTGCGGCTTCCTTCTGAGTGGATGAGAGAGTGTGAATGAGTGTGTCCAAATGAGCTAAGGTGCTTCCTATTTATAGTTTTCCTGTCTTCTTTATTGGGCCGACTTCTCTTCTGGACAGGTGTCACTTCATTATTCTTTATTCTTCTGGGCCGACTTCTCTTTTGGGGTATTTCCTCATCTGTTTAATGGTTCTCTTGCTTCCAGAATCTTCTTCTCGTTTAAGAAAGGTCGTCTAGGAGGTAAAGTACCTCCCGCATCTACCAAAACATCAACAAGAATGTGTTAAGTATGGAAGGGAATGGTATGTTACCCCTATCAAGGCCTCTCAGTAGTACCCCTGTTCCCCAAGAGTGATAACACTTCACTAGGACACATAGGATGACCACGAAGGTGAAATAAGGCAAAAACATAACTTCCAAGCATCTTGATCCATTATTTGACTTCAACCCATGATCCTCACCTAAATGTGTAATGCATTAAATGTAACACTTTTATGAAACAATGACTAATGTACCTGATGTGTGCTGGACCACCATCATTGAAAGAATCTGCTGCTCAAGTGAATGAATTGGGCAATGATGAGGTGGGAGGCATCTAAGGGGCTGCTGCATGTGGAGAATGCTGATCATCATCTTTGGGATCACTATCTGCAATGTGGATCATGGAGAATGATCTCCTCTAGTTACCCCTAGGTGAGAGGGGGTAACAAAAACTTTGGCCTTAAACAATTTTCATCTAAAGCCTAAATGTTGGGTTTGATTTGTCAACGATACTTTCGTTGTTTGGTCTCATGGTAATCCATCTTTGACCTCTTTCTTCCATCATCTTAATAGTATCTCGCCCCATATCCAATTCACCATGGAAATCCAAAAGGATAATTCTCTTCCTTTTTTGGATGCTCTCTTTACCCGACTTCCGGATGGTACCCTTACCCACCAGATTTATAGGAAAAAGACTCACATAGACTGGTACCTCCATGCCCAATCCCCCATAATCACCTTGCCCAAAATCTTCGGTTTTAAAAACTTTAGTAACTCGAGCCATTTGAAACTTTGTGCCTCAATTCCATGAAAAAGAAAAAGCTCACCTTAGAAAGGCCCTTGTAGCCAATGGTTATGCAATCTCTCAAATCAACAAGGCCTTTCGCTCAACCCGCCATGTTAACTCTAATTCCAAGCCTAAAAACTATCCTTGCTCTTCCCCTCCCTAGGCTCTCACTTTGCTTCTGTATGTCCAGGGTACTACGGATCATATCTTTAAGATATTGGCCAAAAAGAATATCAAAACTCTCTTTAAACCTTATAAAACCATGAAACAGTTATTGAGGACTGCCAAAGATAAATCAGACCCCATGCTTGGTCAAGGAGTCTACCAAATTCCCTGCTCTTATGGAAAATTGTACAGAGGCCAAACTAGTAGATCTTTCAAAGCCCGTCTCAAAGAACACATAGCTGACACATTCCACAACCAAATTTCTAAGTCAGCTATTGCAGAACACTCTTTCAATTCTAAACATCTCATTTGCTTTGACCAAACTAAAATTCTTGCCTTTGCCTCCCACTATTCCTCTCACATCAGCCGTGAAGCATTGAAAATTGAAAAACATCCTAAAATTTTTAGCTAGGATGATGGCTACAAGCTTAGCCAATCTTGGAAGCTTTCCATTCATTACCTAGGTCATTAAGCCCTTTCCTTCTTTCTTTGGTTTCTTTTATTTGTTTTACGTGACTCCTCCTACCCCGCTCCTCTTTTTCCCCCTTTAACTTGGCCTTTCATTTCATTTTATTTCGAATTTTAATATTATCAATTAGTCCTTCACGTCCTCCTTTATTTTTCTAATCTGGCGTTGACTATCTTTTAATAATTTTTTATTCCCTAATATTCCTTTAATATTTAATCCCCCTTTTTTCTCAACGGCTTATATATTTATATTTTTAATCCTTTTTCTCAACGGTTTTTAACAATGGTTAACCTTTGATTTCAACATATAGATTTCAACCGCAACACTCTTTTTCATTACTATTTGAAGCTTTATTTGTCACTGATGATGGCTGGAGTGTCCATCCGAAACATTAATATAATACACAGTTCATATCCAGAAAGCTTATGCATCATTACGACTAACTGTGGAAACCCACATATTCAAAATCTTTAGACTTCTATGCATTAAGATGTAGGTAAATCCCAATGCAATTGGAGCTTTTGTTTTTCAAGAAGTTGTAACTTGAGTTCAGCACAATCAAACCTTTGAAGAGCTTTCTTTTGGTAATGCACCATCAAATAATAATCTGGATTATTCTCAATGACAAACCCATAGGAGGTATAACCATTCCTCGTTGCCTTTATCACCATAGCTTATTAGTATCTCTTCCTCAGCAGGGAATGCAATGTTTGGACTAAAAGGAACTCCAGTTATTAATCCATTCTTGTCATCGACTTCATGCTTTGCCTTTTGCATCATGGTTACAAAAGTTGATACCTGGTACTAGCCCCTCAGTCCATACAGTTGATGATTGCATGGATGCCATTTCTGCACAATCTTTAGTACTTAAAAAAAAAAATGCTCGTAGATGGACTTCCTTTGTTTTTCTCCGCATCTGAATTAGAGCCATATAGTCTCTCTGGAACAGATGGTTGTGGTCAGACATGAACAAATTCCAGTGAACTAGAGGAAACTAATTCATCTTTATCATCAAGATGCCAACTTAAAATAATGTCCCCTGAAATTGCTTGCTGAAAACCAAAAGATCCTTACCAGGTTCTTTAGTGGCTATGCCTTTTTCTCTCTCTCTGCAAATACTTCACAGTTTATTTTCTCAATATCATTTGTATGTTCAGAATTTTGTGGTGGTGACAATGCATGAGTAGATTCTTGTAATCTAGTAGAAGTGGACTCTTCCTTGTTTTCAAGCAAGCCTTCTACAATTTCTGTTACATGAATTTTCTGTGCATGTAGCTTGAACCAGATTGATATGGATCTTGTTTACATTCCGTAGAAGAGTTTATTTGTTCAGTATGTATTAAATTTTCAGTTTTGCTTTTTCATTGAAACTTGCACCTTTGGCAATGTGAAAACTGTCCGCAGGTTGTGATGGCCCGACTGCGCTATGAAAGAAGCCTCCTGAAACTGTATCAAAATGAAGTTTGCTGCTAAAACTACTTGAAACAACCTTGTGTGCAAGCCCCGTTGATTCACTAGTTATGTTTTCATATATTAAAGCAGCTGAGCTCTCCTGATTAATAATGATTGGGAATTCGAAACTCTTGACACCTGAACTTCTTCTTTGAAATCTCTGACCAAGTACTCAGGATTCAATCCTGCAGGTGCTATCATTAAATCAGTTCTGAGGTCCTTCCATCTTGCCTTTGCTGTGAAGTGTCCTGCCATATTGCTACCTGGGGATCAGTTCTTCTATTGTCAAGGAAACATATGTTTGCAAATTCTGATTTGATAAAACTTACATGCCCAAGAGTAGTAGCTAGCACAGTCCAAGAGTCTTCAAAAGCCATTCACTTTCGGGAGGTGTTTTCATATCTTAAAGCATGGAGTCAATTTGCTCTAACTGGCTTGAATCAGTAGTGTAAGTTGTAACACTAACTTTGGGATGTGTCAGAATAAGTGTTAACAAGTTGGAAGCAGTTATACGAAAACAAGAGGAAAAACATCATGTAATAGGAAAAGTTAACAGGAGAACACAAAAAGACCTGTGTCTATGGAATAATGTCACACTGCTCTTTGTATTCGCTATTACCTCTAAGGCAATATGCATGACACTGTTTTAATGGTTAAGAACTGAAGATGATGTTAAGTTTGGAGCTTATTTGGAACTCCAATTGCTTAGAAATATATTTTTAATGCTAACAGTGAAGTATGCAGCTGTTTGTCTCAACCAATTGCAAATAAGATGTTTTAGTTCTGCCAGAGTTATATATTGTATAAAAAACGAGGTCACATGGTGGTGTCACCGCTCAGTGTTAAGAATTGTTATTTACTTCATATTTTGAAATAGCATTTTTTTATGATACAGGTGCAATCACGAGTCACTTAAAAGTGCTACAGAGTGCCTTGAGGCTATGGTTGGTGCAGATAATCCAGAGCACTTCTTCGTTGCAACTCAGGATGGTGGTCTCCGCAAAAAGTTTCGGCAGGTTCAAAATTCTTTTTCTGAGTTTGACTTATAAATTTGTGCTTGCAGGTAGAGAAACTGTGTATTTTTAAAGTAACAGTCAATTTATATTTGGCAAAAAACTGGTTGCTACCCTGCCCGTACAGCCATGAAACAATTCCAAAGTGTTTCAGAGATTGACAGGCAAGGGAGGGGAGACAGAAGTCTCCTCAAGCCGTATGAAAATAAAAAAATAATTGTCTTCTTGCGAAAAAACTTGCAGATATACAGCCGTAAAAACTGACCTAACAGAAATACAAACTTGCAATACTTATACTTGTATATAAAAAACACAGAAAACTGAGAATTCTATTTCCCCTGGTAGACCACTTGGCTGCTTGCTTCATTCTCCCCATGGGAGTCTTCATTGTCTCCGTGGCATGGTGGCCTCCCTGCAAACAGGTCTTCTGGAGGGATTATCACAAAGCTAGCTATCCGAGCAAGGAGGTCACAAATGACAGTCAGGCTTGCATCCATCCTCGTGTGTTTCATTCTCAGTGAAGCAATGTCACTATGAGATTTGAGTTCCCAGTGCCTAAGGGCATGAATATGCTTCCCAGAGCTGAGGCAGAAGCTGGAAATTAACTTGAAGAAGTGTACTTTCTTGCAAGAAGAGTTGGTCCACTTGGGTTTTATGGTTTCCAAAGAGGGTTTGAAGATGGATCTTGAAAAGGCGAAAGCCATTGTGGATTAGTCAGTGCCTAGATGTATGTTTGATGTAAGGAGTTTCCATGGTTTGGTGAGCTTTCACCGGAAGTTTATCAGAAACTTTAGTGGGATTTGTGTATCACTCGCTGAGTGTATGAAGAAGGGAGCTTTCTGGTGAACAGCAGCAGCAGCAAAGTCTTTTGAAATGTTGAAGAAGGTAACTGAGCAACCAGTGTTGGCACTTCCAGATTTCGGCAAGGTGTTTCAGGTAGATTGTGATGCAAGTGGTTTGGCAATTGGAGTGCTCTTGAATCAAAATGGTAAGCCGATCGCATTCTTTAGCGAGAAGTTGAATGATGCTAAGAAAAAGTACTCCATTTATGTTTAGGAATTCTATGCTATTGTTCAAGCCTTGAAGAAATGGAGACACTATATGCTACCGAAGGAATTTGTGTTGTTTACGGATCATAATGCGCTGCAATACATAAACAATCAAGGTAAGTTTATTTAGAAGAGTTGGTTTACTTGGTTTTTATGGTTTCCAAAGAGAGTTTGAAGTTGGATCCTGAAAAGGTGAAAGCCACTGTGGATTGGCCAGTGCCTAGATGTATGTTTTATGTAAGGAGTTTCCATGTTTTGGTGAGCTTTTTTACCAGAAGTTTATCAGAAACTTTAGTGGGATTTGTGCACCACTCACTGAGTGTATGAAGAAGGGAGCTTTCCAGTGGATAGCAACATGAACAAAGTCTTTTGAGACCTTGAAGAAGAAGGTAACTGAACAGCTAGTGTTGGCACTTCCAGATTTCAGCAAGGTGTTTCAAGTAGATTGTGACGCAAGTGGTTCATCAATGGAGCAGTCTTGTGTCAAGATGGTAAGTCGATAGCATTCTTTTGTGAGAAGTTGAACGATGCTAAGAAAAAGTACTCCATTTATGATTAGGAATTCTATGCCATTGTTTAAGCCTTGAAGAAATGGAGATACTATTTGTTACCAAAGGAGTTTCTGTTGTTCACGGATCATAAGGCACTGCAATACATAAACCGTCAAAGTAGGTTGAATTAGAATCATTTGAAATGGGTGGAGTTTGTACAGAGTTACTCATTTGTTTTAAAACATAGGTTTGGAAAGTCTAATAAGGTTGCCGATGCATTATGCTGGAGAGTGATGTTGTTGAACACTATGTCTGTTGAGGTTGTTAGTTTGGAAAACATGAAAGAGTTGTATGCAAAATATACATTTTAGAGAGGCATGGAAAGCATGCAAAGAACCATCGGGTACAAATAGGACACTATTTTTGGATTTTCACATCGAGAGGGATTCTTGTTTAAGAATTGGAAATTGTGTATTCCACAGAGTTCGTTGAGACTGAACCTCATTCGAGAGTTGCATAATGGAGGTTAAGGTGGACATTTTGGAGTGGATAAGATCGAGGCATTGGTGGATGAAAGGTATTTTTGTCCTAGCATCAACAAAGATGTTAAGAAGTTTGTTGAGTGCTGTAGAATTTATTGATTGGCCAAGGGAACAAGTCAAAACACTGGGTTATATATGCTCCCATACTGGTACCGGAGAAGCCGTGGGAAGACATAAGCATGGATTTCATTTTGGGACTGCCTAAGACACATAGAGGTTATGGTTTAGTGTTGGTGGTGGTGGACAGATTTTATAAGATGGCACATTTCATACCGTGCAAGAAGATTGGTGATGCACATGTGGCTATGTTATTTTTCCAAGAAATTGTAATATTGCATGGGCTGCCTGTTGATGCTTTGTAGCTTCGGGCAGGTATTCTCACATGACCCTAGGTGTTGGGTATGTGGAAATCCTCGTTGGCACCTCACTGCACTTTCATTGGGGTGAAAACCCCCTTGGAATGAAGCTGGGGCTTCATGGGTTTGGTGATGGGATTTGTGGTCTTGTGTTGGGGCTTCACACCCACATAAAAGGTCTAATTTGATGTTGACTTGTGGAGAGGCTTCTAAGTTGACCCCTAAGACTTGTATAAAAGGAGTTGAGGATGGTGTGACAATTCATTGGGGTGTGGATGCTTGGAAATTTTAGTCCAAGTGTGCTGACCTCAATCCAGCCATGGAGGAGGCTGTAAGGCCTTAGTGTTTGCTGTTTTTGTCTTGTTTTGGGCAGGTACTGTGTAGAGGAGGGCTGCGGCTAGTTCTAGGAGGGCTGTCACATGTCAAGTAAAGGATCGACCAGCCTAGGAGAGGCAACTGCAACCTAGAGGGAGCTCGGCCTGCCTAAGTGAGCCTAGCCATAGACTCTAGGGTGACTTGGCCATGCTCGAGGAGGTTGCAGGTGGCTCGACATAGGAAGGAGAGGCTGCCACAGGTGCTCAGTCTCCTAGAAGAGGATTGTCACAGGTTTTGGGAGCCACCGCCAGCCTAAGCAAGGAAACTACAGGACTGTGGAGGGGCTTGCAGACAACCACATGAGTTCTGGAGGCTGGTGCAACAAGTTTTCGGTAGGCTGTTACAACCAAGAAAAGGGGCTGTTACAACCAGTATATGAACAACTCTTAGGGCAGTTTCGAGGGCTGCAACAACCACTCCAACAACAGGTTTGTGGGGCAGCTTGAGGGTAGTCTAGAAGGTTGTTACAACGATGTACTTAGAGCTGTAACAACAACAGTTTTGAAGACCAGGTTGGGGTGGTTTAGAGGGCTGTAACGACAACTTGGTGGGACCAGAACAACAATCCTTTGGGGTAGATTTTGGATAGTGGAAGTTTGGAAGGGCTCAGCCTCAGTCTTGTGCAAGGAGTTGCAGAGGAAGAGAAGGGTTTGAGGGGGCAAGGGATGCCCTAACCTTTAACCTCAGAACAACAGCATTGGCACGGAAACCAAGGAGGGTTTCAATAGTATTTGGAAGTGTTTTTGGCATATTCTTTTGTATAAGAATTGGGCCATTGTCCCTGGTACGAGAGTCCATGTGTTTTGGTTTAAGAATAAGTGATTTTGGGCATTGAATTCTTATGTACATGTGTACGATCTAATTGCTAGTTTTATCTTCTGCTGTGCTAAGGTGCTATGCATCTCAGTGTGTTTATGTTTACAATTCAAATGGTGTTAATTTGTTTATTTTGTTGAGAACATAGACCAAACCTGAGGTGTAGTCAAATTCTAACATGGTAGCTACAGTGACTGTTGCAGGTGGCAGCAGGTTAGATGGTCTCTGGTTTGAGATATGGAGCAAATTGTCCAGATCAGGAGTTGTGGACTATTGCARCTTGGTGGTGTGGCAGGTTGRGAGTTTTGTTGGATTGGCAGAGAGCTCAGTTCGCAGCAGTATGTTGTGTAGCGGGTTGCCAACTCCGTGGATGGACTTCTAGTGGCTTGTCATGGTGAGTTGTGATGGGTGCAACTCGGGGGCTTTGGCATGGACGAGATAGCTTCATGTGGATGGCAGGTTGACGAGATAGAGTTTTCATCGGGCAGGAGAGTTGTACATTGTCGAGGTGCGACAATGTATGAGGTATTTGACCCAGGAGGATGAGGACACTTGCAGAGATGAGTTGCAGAGGTCTAGAGTGAACTAGACTAGGTGTCCATCCGCAACTTGGGATTGTTTAGAGAGAGGACACAGGTTTAGTTGCAGCGTGTGCATAGACACAGAGAGTCTTGTAACTTGGATGATGGACTTGGGCAAAAGTTCATTGGATGATATTGACTTGGGTAAGAAAGATGCTTGGCCTAGAGGATTGCATGGTTCTTCTACAATGGGAGCCACTGACACATGACAGGGGCACAAGATTTGTTCGAGAGCTTCACAGTGTCTGACTCAGGTTTGTACATGGAGCTTGGTATGGAGACTAAGCATGATAGTACAGGTATATGGAACAATGATATTCCAGATAGAGTCAGGAGATGTGGTGAGCGTGACAAATGTGTTATGGGTGCTAGGAGTGTGTTCTCAGCCTTAGCGATTGAGGAGAAGGGCTATGCAGTGTTGTTTCAAATGGACAAGTGTTGTTCATGCCGAGAGGATCTATCTCAGACACAATAGTGGTCTTAGAGTTAGAGAGAGCAACATGTATAGGTAGAAGGGCCAACCTATGCGAGCCATGACCACCTATAGCAGAGTGACAGTGGGTAGGGAGCAGGTAGCTCCGAAGGTTGTTTAGACTCGGAGGGAGCTCGACCTCAGAGGGATTCAATGGATTCAGAGGGAGTCCAACTTCAAAGGGAGTCAACAGGCTTAGACGAAGAGTCAACTGTTTAGAGGGAGTCTACCTTCAGGTTCAGACGGGAGGAAGGCATCTTCCAAGACTGTCAAGAAGATGTCATGGGTTGAGATGGCCAGACATGATGCTTAGAAGCAGGAGGCTTTTGGGAGTAGGGTGTCTTCCAAGATGGGATCACTGCCATACAACATGATTTTCTTCGGTGACAAAGGGAGCTACCAATCAGGTGGATTGGAGAGCAACTGTGGTAGCGGATCCAGTGTGGGAGACAGAGCTACTCCCAGGATGGGAGACAGAGCTACTTCCAGGTGATAGTGGAGTGTGGTGAGAATACCTCCCTCGCTAAGAGGGAGTGTTGATGCTTTGTAGCTTCGGGTAGGTATTCTCAGATGACCCTAGGTGTTGGGCATGTGGGAATCCTCGTTGGCACCTCACTGCACTTTCGTTGGGGTGAAAACCCCCTTTGGAATGAAGCTAGGGCTTCATGGGTTTGGTGATGGGCTTTGTGGGCTTGTGTTCGGGCTTCACACCCACATAAAAAGTCTTATTTGATGTTGACTTGTGGAGGGGCTTCTAAGTCGACCCCTAAGACTTGTATAAAAGGAGCTGAGGATGATGTGACAATTCATTGGGGTGTGGATGCTTGGAAATTTCAGTCCAAGTGTGGTGACCTCAGTCCAGCCATGGAGGAGGTTGTAAGGGCTTACTGTTTGTTGTTTTTGTCTTGTTTTGTGCATGTATTGTGTAGAGGAGGGTTGTGGCTAGTGCTAGGAGGGTTGTCACAGGTCAAGTGAAGGCTCGACCAGCCTAGGAGAGGCAGCCACAACCTAGAGGGAGCTCGACCTGCCTAAGTGAGCCTAGCCACAGACCTTAGCGTGACTTGGCCAAGCTTGAGGAGGCTGCAGGTGCTTGGCCTAGGAAGGAGAGGCTGCCACAGGTGCTCAGTCTCCTAGAAGAGGATTGCCACAGGTTTTGGGAGGCACCGACAACCTAAGTAAGGTAGCTACAGGACTGTGGAGGGGATGACAAATAACCACAGGAGTTCTGGAGGTTGGTACAACAGGTTTTTCAGTAGGCTATTACAACTAAGAAAAGGGGCTGTTACAACCAGTATATGAGCAACTCTTGGGGTAGATTTTGCAGCAACCTTAGGGCAGTTTTGAGGGTTGCAACAACCACTCCAATAGCAGGTCTGTGGGTCAGCTTGAGGGCAAGTCTAGAAGGTTGTTACAACAATGTACTTAGTGTTGTAACAACAACAGTTTTGAAGACCAGGTTTGGGGTTGTTTAGAGGGTTGTAATGACAACTTGGTGGAACTAGAGAAACAATCCTTTGTGGTAGATTTTGGACAATGGAAGGCTAGAAGGAATCAACCTTAGTCTTGTGCAAGGAGTTGCAGAGGAAGAGAAGGGTTTGAGGGGGAAAGGGATGCCCTAACCTTTAACCTTAGAACAACAACATTGGCACGAAAACCAAGGAGGGTTTCAATAGTATTTGTAAGTGTTTTTGGCATATTCTTTTGTATAAGAATTGGGCCATTGGCCCTGATACGGGAGCCCATATGTTCTAGTTTAAGAACAAGTGATTTTGGGCATTGAATTCTTGTTTACCTATGCATGATCTAATTACTAGTTTTATCTTCCGTTGTGTAAGGTGTTAGGCATCTCAGTGTGTCTATGTTTACAGTTTGAATGGTGTTAATTTATGTATTCTGTTGAGAACCTAGACCAGAATTGAGGTGTAGTCAAATTCTTACATTGACTAGGAGTATCACTTTCGATAGAGATACTTGATTTCTTGGACATTTTTGGAGGACTCTTTGGAAGAAGATGGGTCCAGGTTGTAGTACAGCTCAACATATCATCCACAGACAGAGGTAATTAATTGAAGTCTGGGAAACTTGTTGAGAAGTTCGATTGGAGACAAATTGGGTCAATGGGATTCAACTGTAGCTCAAGCTAAATTCACTCACAACAATTCAGTAAATAGATCCATTTGCAAAATTCCATTTTAGTTAGTGTATGGGAGGTCACCAAAGGGTGTTGTATACTTGTTTAAGTTGTCGGAAGTTGAGGATAGAAGGAGCGTTAATGCAGACAATTTGGCAGAAAGCACTCATGACATTCATGAGGAGGTCGTGAAGAAGTTACAACAGAGTAATGCTAGCTATAAGCAGAAGGTAGATTTGCATAGGAAGTTAAAGGTTTTTGAAGAGGGAAATGGTGCATTTGAGGAAGAATAGATTTTCTAGAGGAACATACAACAAACTCAAGTACAAGAAAATTAGTCCATGTAACATTCTGAGAAAAAATTATGATAACGCCTACAAGTTGGATTTCCTAGAAGCCTTTGACATTTCTCCAATATTTAATGTTTTTGACTTATATGAGTTTCATGAAGGAGAAGAGGATGGTGAAGTAGGCACCATGCAAGAATGGGAAGGACAATTCACAGTGATGCTCGCTAAAGAAATTGATGAAATATTTGCAATAAGAGTTAGCGGGAAGAACCAAGGTCGAGATCAATTTCAAAATTTAGTGAAGTGGAAGAAACAAAAATTTAGAGGATGCATCCTGGATTGCAGAGGAGAAATTGGGCTGCCTTTTGTGGCCTACATTACTTGAAGGGTCCACGATTCAGTCCACATGAGTTGGATGCCTATGTTTTCTTACCAAGGGTGTGTGATGCAATAACATCGTTGGGATCGTGTAATGAACATATTTTCTTTCGANCGCTAAAGAAATTGATGAAATATTTGCAATAAGAGTTAGCGGGAAGAACCAAGGTCGAGATCAATTTCAAAATTTAGTGAAGTGGAAGAAACAAAAATTTAGAGGATGCATCCTGGATTGCAGAGGAGAAATTGGGCTGCCTTCCGTGGCCTACATTACTTGAAGGGTCCACGATTCAGTCCACATGAGTTGGATGCCTATGTTTTCTTACCAAGGGTGTGTGATGCAATAACATCGTTGGGATCGTGTAATGAACATATTTTCTTTCGATTTTCATTTCTTGTTGTTCAGTTAATTTGCTTAGTAGGAGGAATAAGGAGGTCGTAGTTGTTATAGAAACGGTGTGATATGAAACTTAGTTGTCCCCGACTATGAGAGGAGTGCATGATTACTACATAAGTAAAGACCACGAAGTTCCATTCCCTTTGCTATGGATCCACACATTGCTGCTGAAGCTAAGAGACAAACGCATGAGTGGAAATTGCGACAGTGTTAACCCCTGGATTTTCTCACTTGAAGATCCAGAGGGTTAAGAGCCAGCGTGTCATATTTGCCTGGCATTTAAACAATTGACTCAGATTGAGCATTTGTGTGAGCCAATGGTTGATTCCCATGAAACGTAGGTACAAGATCAGTGTAGTGGTGTTTTTTGTTTCAAAGATAATTAGCACAGTTTTCCATGGATTAGAGAGAGATTGCTATTTTTAACAGGTTTCCTACTTTTTAGGAGATAGTGTTTGGAGACTCGCATGTTAGATTTGAGCATACAATATTGATCCTTGCGACATTCTGAGCCCAGTGAGCCCTTTCCAGAATGACATGCTAGTACTTTCTATTTTTAGCAGGGGGAGATTAGGGGGTTAGATGATGATTCCGAGCACTGTTAAAAAAGTCGACATCGACAAAAAGTCAATGAGGGTTCGGAAAAAATCGTTTCGACAAAAGTCGGAAAAAGTCGACAAAAATTTGGAAAACCACGACAAACATTAAAAAATACAAAATATATTCATTTTTTTCAAAATTTTAAACAAAGAAAGTGTTAGTTTTTAGCTCATGAGGTGTCTCAGCATAAGCCTATGTGTCCTAGGCATGTTGAAGGACACCTAAATTGGCCCATATCAACCTTAGTATCTCAGCCTAAGTTTAACTTAGGCTTGCAGCAAAAATTGATTCTTGAGTGGAATGTGGGGCCCAAGGAGAGAGGGCGCACCTCATGGAGGCTACTAGTGGAGTGTGGGGCCCTGTCCAAAGGGGGGCACACCACCTAGTGGAGAGTGGGGTCCAACAACCCCAATCTCAGCCATTGAGGCCCAAGGTCGGGCACACATTTCAAGGTGAATGGGGGCTGATAGGGAGATAAAAGGAGGTTGAGGGTGAGAGGACATGTACCATTCTCATTTGTGAAGATTGATCAAGTGAGAGTAATGAAGAGTTTTTGAGGTCCTAACAGGCTGCCAACTAGGTATATCTTTGACCTCAAGTTGGTTCTAAGTTTATGCTGTCACACAAGTATTTGCTGCTGTTTCATAACAACAAACTGTTCAAGAACTTTACTGCTGTTCTCTTACGGTTACATAGCCTTTTAAGGTGCTCTAGCATGTAGTTTTAGTGACCAATAGGTTAGCACATGCATACCATAAATATATAACACACCTCTTAGATCTTTACAACTAAAATAACGTTGTTCTAAACTCTAGCATAGATGAAAATGGACACAAAGGTTTTTGGTCAACATGACCCTGGACAAAACCCTTTTGGGGAAAACCAGTTTGGAATATAAGTCTATATATGTGATGTAAAGAATGTGAGATACAACAAGTACATAGAACAAAAGAACTTGATACAGTGGCAACCCCTCTCAAGCTGCTATACAAGTTCTAGAAGGCAGATGCGTCCAAGCAAGGTGTGCCCTTCTCCCTTGTTGTTCAATGCCACTTAAAGCTTGCTCCCTTGTTGTTTGAAGCTCTGATGAAGAAACCCTTCCACACAAATCTGACCTTGTGTGTTACCTCTCCAACAAAACCCTCCTCAAAGCAATCTGACAAGTGCAAGTCCTCCCTGCTAGGTGTGCGCCCTCCTCCTATAGTGCGCCCTCCTCTAAGTAAGCATCAATACCACAAAACAATGGAAGCCAAAGCCTCCTAGATCCCTCCATGGAAGGAGGCGCCCTTGAAACCCTCATTCAATGCTTCCATCCTTATATCCAAAGCTCTACTCTTCCTCTCCAAGTGAACAATAGAGTGAATTGGCCTCTCTTTGCCCTATGCACCCTTCTTATAGAATCACAAGGAAACCTAAAAGATGGATGGATGAGATCATCCCATCCCATCTCTAATCAAAGGTTGAGATCATCCAAAAATAATCTGAACTCAAAACCCACTTTGGGTTTAGTTTCCATAGTTCACTTTATGTCCCTCAATTCACCCACAAAGTGAATTAATAGTCACTTTTCACTTAATTGACAAATTTCACCCTTTTGAATTAGGAAAATGTCAAAGTGAATTTAGACATAAAGTATAAGGCACAATGGGTCAAATATTTTGCTCTTGTGGTTAGAGACCCATAACCACAAGGTGACCACTTCCCTCGGTACACAAATCTCAACACTCCCTCTTACCAAGGAAAGTGTTTCTCACCAAGCCCATCTTGTCTCTGAAGTAGACATGTTTGCCCCTTGGCAGGGCCTTGGTGAGAATATCTGCAATCTGCTCGTCAGTCGGTATATACTGCAACTGTATTGCTCCTCTCTGAACCTAATCTCTGATGAAGTGGTATTTGATCTCTATATGCTTCGACCGGTCATGGAAAACTGGATTCTCAGAGAGTTTGATACAACTCTGATTATCGCAGTGAATGATGGTCGGATGCAACTCTTGACCAAATAATCCTACCAGCATCTTACAAAGCCAAATGGCCTCGCAACTGGCCGCCATATACTCTGCCTCGGCGGAACTCAAAGCAACTGACTTCTGTGTCCGGCTGTACCAGGAAACAAGTCCCGACCTAACCAAAAACAACACCCTGAGGTGCTCTTCCTGTCAGTAGCACATCCTACCCAGTCTGAGTCTGTGTAGCCAACCAAACTGACTCCATCACTTTTGATATAGTCCAGGCCATAATCAACTGACCCTGCAATGTACGTCAACACATGTTTTTCCCCAATCCATTGAACACTCCTCGGCTCTACCATATGCTGGCTGAGAGTGTTCACGACAAAACAAATATCTGGTCGAGTGTTGACCAGATACATCGGTGAACCGATCAACTGTCTATAAACTGTAGCATCCACCAACTAGGAATCTGATGCACTAAGCTTCTTCCAGTTGGTGACTATGGGAGTAGACATAGGTCTGCATTCCTCCATCTGAAACCTGCTCAAAATATCTGCAACATACTTCCCCTGTCCAAGGAAGATGTGACCCTCCTCTTGCCATATCTCCATACCCAGAAAATAGTGCATCATACAAATAGCCCATTGCGAACTTATCGCTATCAACCAATCTTAGAACCTTTACCAAAGGTTCACTCACTGAGCACACCTCTGCCACTCCTTCTCAGGAGTCGCTGTACACGAATCTGGCAATGTCTTTCCCATCCTCTCTCCTGTTATATGTAGAAATCCCGCCACTCATCACACATAAACATTTGCTTCAACTCAAACTGACATTGAAGCAAAGATTGAAGAGTAATGAAGTTCGTGGCAAAACGAGTGATTGCAGGACGCCGCAACTCCTTGTTTTTGGTGTCTCCTCATGAGGCTAAGAACAAAAGCATTGTTATATATAAACTTGGGGACGCTCCTAGCCTGATCAATCACCTCCTTGATGAAGGAGGTTTTCCTCATATCCTCGAGCATCAAATCAATACAGTGTGCAACGCATGGAGTCCATAATAATGTACAGTACCTCTCCAAAAGCAACCTACCAACAACCACATAATTAGTTGCATTATATGTTATGATTTGCACCACATTATGCAAACAGATCTCCTGGATGAACGTATCCATCAACTCACACAACAATGCTGCATCTTTCACATGTGTTGATGCGTCCACTGATTTGATAAACATGGCACCTCTAGGACAATGTACCAAGAAATTGAGAAGGGACCTACCCTTCATATCTGTCCAACCTTCATACATCACTGTGCATCCAGAGATCTCCCATGACTGCTTGAACTCCGCCAATCTAGAGTTGATGTCCTTCTTTTCTGCTTGAAGAATTGGCCCCCGCAACTCCTCAAAGGTAGGGCTTTTATACCTTGGGCCAACAACAACAATGGAATCACACATCGACTGCCAAAATGAATTGTTCTTGGTGATGCTGAGAGGTATGTCACTCTAGAAAAGACACCTCCCCACAACCCTGTCTGCTTCTTTCTTCTCCTTTTTCTTCAACATTGACTTGATGGAAGGTTGTGCTCCAGGGGTGGTTCGTGGAACAATAAAAGATGTGAACCTCTTGGTACCTGAATCTGTGGAGCCCCTCCCACTACACTGCTCCTTTGGGGTAGATGTCACTGAACTTCCAACTGAAAGTTCGGCCTTCTTTGCGGATGCTTCATCTTTATTTTTATCCTTTGCTTCAAGTGAATCAAATGCAATTCTCATAATCTCCGAGTTAGTATTAGGACAAACGTCAACATCATGCCCGAGGATTTTAGCTAAATGATATTTCAACCTGCAAATCCCTCCTGACATTTTTTGCCCACAGAATTTGCTACTCAATCGTTGCATGTTTGTCCCATCTTTAGGGATCCCATACACCCAAAATGGATCCAAAGTCTTCAACATATTTTTTGATGAAATTGACATCTTCAAAATTCAACCCTAAGACACAAAAAAAACTAGAAAATGATATTAAACCCCACTAGGAAAAAAATAACGACCCATTGGTAAAAAGAATCAGACCTCTATATTAGATTATTAGTAATGAAAAATGACAATGGATGAAGAAAAAATTAACATCAAGGCTCAAGCTTGCTGTCCCATAAAAGAAATGTTACATTGTTTTATGGGCATGAAAATCATGGCAAAATGACCAAAAAAAAAACTAAAACGTAGGCAAGCAAAGGGGCAAACAAACTTGCATAAATCTGTGGAAAAAAACTTGCAAAAATCTATGGAAAAAAAGCATTAACATGGTGGGATTTAAATACATACCTATGAATGGAAGATTCAACATCAGTTGGCAAATGAAATTGAAGCCTTGCTCCACTTACAAATCCTTGATGGTGATGATGATGGTTGTTTAGTTACCTCCACAATGATTGAGGAAGACCACAAACCCTTCTCCTTCCTTCTCCAAGAACAAACAAGTCAAATAACCAAATCACCTTTATCCCCACGGATTGGGCGTGTTTTGCGACTTTTTCTTTTGACTCATGATTTTTTGGAAAAAATCACTGATTTTTCATACAAGTTGCGACTTGAAAAAGTCACCATTTTTACTAGGCGATTTTTCGAGGCTAGGTAAAAGTCGTGATTTTTTCAAATTGCCGATTTTTTAAACAGTGATTTCGAGCATATATTCGGGTTCCTTAGAGAAAATCGAATCCGATGAGCCTATTTCAAGCAACATGGAAGGACTTACTATTTTTAGCAGGTGGAGTTCCAGGCCTTGCATGTCAATTTTGATTGTCGATTTGGAATCCTCATGAAGAATCGAATCCGATGAGTATGATATCATTGACATGCAGTGAGATTCTATTTTTAGCAGTGTCTATTTTTAGACATGCTATATTTGGTAGTGGTCTCCTAGTGGTCTTAGACATATTTGGGGTTTTCCTATTTTTAGGGTGATTGCTATTTGTAGCAATTACTATATATAGTAGGGGTGGTCGCCACGGAGGGGTGACAAGTGGCAGGTTAAAGTTCCAACATGCGGATGACATGGGGTGCATTAATTGCATAATTATGAAGAGGGCGGACTTTTCCAAAGAGATAAGGCGCATTAATTAAAGATTAAATCCCGTGAGTGGATAAGACGTGTAAAAGTGACGTGTTTCACTTAACTCATGTTCAACTCACTCTTTCTCTCACCAGCCTTTCAGTTTCCATCACTCCCTCTCCCTATTTCTTGTTAGATTTCGTAGTGCACCCAAATCGGTGCACAAGCACCTCAGGTCTAGTCTATGTTCTCACCAGTATGCACAAAATACAATTTGAATTGTAAACATAAACACACTGAGATGCCTAACCATTTAGCACAGTGGAAGATAAAAACATTGTTGATGTATTAGCATCGGATAGGTACTTCCACAGAGGCTCCGTGTCTAGCATGTGGAAGTCGTCCTTGTAACCTCTTAGTAAACTTTAGGAAGTTCACTTTATGAGTCATTAATTAAAGTGAATGACCATTTAATTAATTAAGTTAAATACTTAAGTTATTTGGCATTAGTAACTTAATTGAGAGTTTGATTAAGTCATAGCAGTTAGATTTAAAGTGAAGGTGAGATTCGATCTGAGCCTTTGATCACTTTGGAGATCTAGGGTTACTAATTGATTTGGTCAAATCTCAATGTAATAAAAGGCAGCCTAAGTGAGAGGATGTGACACACACTGAGAGAAAGTGAGGAGATGTCATTGACTGGGTGAAGAGAGTTCATCTGAGTGTGAGTGGGTAGAGCTGAGGAAAGGTGCAAAGGGGCAACGAGGGAGATAACAACTAGGTGGGCTAGGCTATCGCTACTTTGTAATCCTCCAAAGGGCCATTATCCCAGAAAGGGAGCCCAAGATTAATAAAAGATTTGGTTTTCCCGCAATGGTTTTTCCAGGGGTGTTTACCCGAAATCTTTGTGCAATGTGTGATTGGTTTCTATTTTAATTGCTTTTGCTGATTATTTTCGTTGAGTAACCTAGCCGTGCTTTTATTCATTAAATTTGTTTTATTTGGAATAATCTGTCGGTGTTGGGCTAAGTAAAATTGACAAACACCAACAATTAGATCAACACATTACATAGTAATTTTGAGCCCAAAATTCCTTGTTCTTAAATTCAGAACCAAGGGCTCCCGTTCCAGGGAAAATGGTCCTTTTCTCATACAATAGAAAATGCTAAATACTTACAAATTCACTATAGAAACCCTCCTCGGTTTCTATGCCCAAACTTGGTCAACTCAATTGATTTTGGCAACCCTCAACAACTGTCCAAAAAGCCACTTCAAGGGATTGTTGTAACACACCTGTTACAACTCTCAATCTATTGTTGTCCTTCAGAACAACCCCTTAGAGTCTGCCCTCAATCTTCTTTCCAAGCTGTCCCAAAAAATTAGCCAACTCAACCCTCAAAAGCTGTCCAAAGTCTGCTTCAGGACTTTCCAAAGATTGCCGAACAACCCCTCCTTCCTTGTCCGAGCCACCTAGGCTTCCTACTGTTGCCTTTGGCACTTGGCCGAGCCTCCTTGGAGCCTCCTCTAGCCTACAATCCGAGCCTTCCTTTCCTCACAGATTGAGGTCTTTTAGCTGGAAGGAACTAGGCCTTACTTGGTCTCTTCTCTCCAAGCTTCCAACCACAAAGAAACTCAAGAATACCCTGCTGCTATTAATGCAGGTCTGCCATAGAAGAGAAGATTCCACAACCCTCCTTGGCTGCTTTCCAAGACAAGGCACACAAGTTGCATCCTGTTCAAGGTTGAGACTCTTACATGACCTGTTCTCCTAGACAAACCTGTCTTGCTGAGGCCCTTAACCTCTCCAACAGATCGTTGGACTGAGGCCTACTCGGCCTCAGTCATGGCTAGCTGAGATCACCATGATTTGTCTCAAGAATGATTCTCACTCATGCCATTTAACCTCTGACTTGATCCTTATTTATACAAGTCTAAAGGGTGCTTAAGAAAAAACCCCTAACGTCACACTAGAAGCCCCAAAAGTTGGCTCATTCCTTTGGGCCGACTTGACCTCAACTAGGTCGACCCATCTAGCTCATGGGGCCAACACCTAGAGGTACCTCCCGTAGCTACAAAATGTCAACACTCCCTCTTATCGAGAGAGGTACTCTCACCCACTCCAATGTCTCCTAGAAGTATCTCTGTCTCCCACATTACATTGGAAGTGGCTCTGTTTCCCAATTTTGATCCGCTACGACAACTACTCTCTAATCCACATGATTTGGCTGCTCCCTCTCTCATCGAAGAAAATCCTAATGTATGGCATGATCCTGTCTAGGAAGACACCCTGCTCCTAGAAGCCTCCTGGTCCTCAACATCTTGCTTGGCCATCTCAACCCATGAGACCATCCTGACAGTCTTGGAAGATGCCTCTCTCCCATCTGTACCTGAAGGTAGACTCCCTCTAAACGGTTGACTCTCCCTTAGAGCTGGTTGACTCCCTCTGAATCCACTGACTCCTTCTGAGGTCGGGCTCCCTTTGAGTCTACACAACCTATGGAGCTACTTGCTCCTTGGCCATTGTCACTCTGCTATTGCTGGTCATGGCTTGCATAGGCTGGTTCTTCTGACTATACACGTTGCCCTCTCTAACTCCAAGAATCATTGATGTGTCTGAGCTAGATCCTCTAGGTATGAACAACACCTCGCCATCTCATAACAACACTGCATAGCCTTTCTCCTCAATCGTTGAGGCTGAGAACACACTCCTGGCTCCCATAACACATTTGCCACTCACAACACATCTACTCACTCCATCTAGAATACTACTGTTCCTGATCCCTATACAACATGTGTGGTCCTCATACCAAGCTCCATGTACATACCTGAGTCAGACTTTGTAAAGCTCTTGAACAAATCCTGTGCCCTTGTCATGTGCCGGTGGCTCCCACTATATAAGAACCATGCAATCTTCCAAGGCAAGCATCCTGCTTACACAAGTCACGATCATCCAATGATCTTTTTCCCAAGTCTATCATCCAAGTCACAAGACTCTTTGTGTCTATGCACACATTGCAACTGAACCCATGTCCTCTCTCTGAACAATCCCAAGCTGCGGATGGACACTCAGTCTAGTTCACTCTAGACCTCTGCAACTCATCTCTGCAAGTGTTCTCATCCTCCTGGGTCAAATATCTCATACACTGTTGCAATTCAACAATGTGCCACTCTCCGCCCCGATGAAGACTCTATCTTGTCAAACTTCCATCCACATGAAGCTATCTCATCTGTTGTGCCAAAGCACTCGAGATGCACCCATCGCAACTCACTTTTACTAGCCAATGGAAGTCCATCCACAAAGTTGGCAACCCACCACACAACATACGGCTGCGAATCGAGCTCTCTGCCAATCCACCAAAACTCCCAACCTATCACACCACCAAGCTGCAATAATCCACAACTCCTCGTCTAAACTGTCTGCTCCATTTCTTCTCAAGACTACTGTCATCTGCAACAGTAACTATAGCTCCCTCTCAGAGCTAGCTCCTCAACACTGCTACAACTCCCTCTCAGAGTTGTCACTTGTGTAAATAACTCAGATCCAACTGCCCTTCTTAGAACCTCAACTCTAATGCCATGTTAGATTTCGTAGTGCACCCAGAGTGGTGCACACACACCTCAAGTTTGGTCTATGTGTTAAAATAATAGGTGTGCTTGTTTCACCATAGACAATATCACTATATTGTCACCCAACCATAGGCACAAAGGCCACCCCCGAGCACCTTAACCTTGACATACATAATAATTCTGGAAGCAATCACTAGAATCAATAGCCAACCAAGGTAGCGTACCTCTCTCCAAAGCTAGCATACCAAGCAGAAAGTCCAAACCATAACCAAAGGCCAAGTCACCTCTCTCAATCCATCTCTGAATAGGGTTGCAATAAGATGATTATCCAAGGATGGGATGGATGAAGGCTTGGACATGGGTAAAGATCTCAAGAAAGAATTTTGTTCACAACGTAGGTCTTGTTGATCTTTTGTGTGAAACTAAAAACCCTTGTAACAAACCATAGGTTAGAAACAAATTTGCCCCATGGGTAAATAACCATTAGGAGGAGAATTCCCAACCGCATCTTCAGCGGAATAACAAGATGAAAAAGGAAAAGGCTGGATACTTTCGTCACGAAAATTTTGCTATGGGAAAATCATGGCCTCATCTTTATCAAAGTTAGAGCATAAAGGTGGTTGAAAATCTTCTTCTTAGGATAAATCCAGGTGCTCAAAAGAATATGTATCAAACCTTCCAGGATATGACTGGAAATCGTCATGAGAGTGCTGCTATAAGTCATTCCTAGGTGGTTGGAACAAATCTGTGATCATATCGTCTTCGTGTTGCCACACATCCGAATCATCAACAATCTCATATTTTTGTTCTAAAGGCAACATTTATATGTTCCTTCTCAAAAGATAACCCTCAACATCATAGATAGGATTTCCATCAAAACTGAAACAACTCATAGCCCATCTTCATCTCCCAACATGTATAAAATCATCACTATTTTTAATTGCATCATCACCTTTATTATAGCATGAAGGGTGTAATACATCCAAGGGTTTCTCTAGAAAATACTCTCTTTCCAAATCATGAAATAAAGCAACATCAAAAACTTGGAAAGGAGTACAACTTACCATATTCTCTTCTTCATGTGCATGAGTGGAATCTTGGACGACTTCATCAAATAGAGGAGCAACTACCGACGTCTTGTCTTCATGAGAGGCATCTCCGTGGTTTGGGTCTTCACAGTTTGCTTCATAAGTGTTCTTCAACAAGTTCACAAGGAAGCTCATATTCTGTTAGACAATTGAGAGGGGGAGGGGTGAATCAGTTGTTACTGTGCTTAAATAATACCCATTTTATCCTCATTACAGAACACTCAATGATGATCACAATAATTCAAGGAAGTAAGCAATAGAGTATTCAACATCAATCACACACATGAAGTATACAGAAATAGATATTCCCGAGGAAACCCATAAAGGGAAAAAACCTCTTCTTCTTCGAATGATAGGTAGTCTTTTTATGTTCTGTACATCATCTATCTTTGAGTACCAACTCAATGTGAGGCTACCACCTCTGTTTTACAAGTTGCAACTTGCTGAGAGCACCAACT
>SNQJ01S0005503.1:126537-137398 GCA_010110895.2 Picea sitchensis | reverse complement strand
TGTAATATTGCTTTTATGTGCCCCCCACCATCTCACTGGTGTGGCTTTCATGGCCTCATCCATTTCCAACAGCCTCTATTGTGTTGTTACACTTGTCTCAAATTCTAATAAGAAGTTTTCTAAGGGGTTCAGCCCATCAAATGTGGGTAGATTACTCACTATTGTGCCAATCCAACGAACTTCTCTGGTTAGCCTAGCACATCTTCTTGTAGATACTTCGTACATTTGGTTATGCCAGTTCTCCAATGCTTCTTCTGAGTCAGATGAACATGTGTTGTCGCTTCGCCAGCTCAGATTTCTGTCAGTTGTAGGGTTGATATAATCCTGATGTCTGGATGTTAATTTGTAGATGATTTCCAGTTCAAATGCGTGGTCCTCTTCTCTGATAGGTTATGTGTATCGTGGACCTTCATCTTGATCTAAAGGCACAACGACCCTAAGGCCATCTTTCTCAAATGTCATGTGTTGTTTCTTTAAATCAACAACAATGGAATTGTCGAAGGCCCAATCAATTCCTAACAATGCAGGGTAAGGGCAGTTATCATCAACAATTTCAATTACCTCAAAATATGCAAAGGTTCTTACTCCATCGATGTCCACTGGGACATGCTCTAATCGTCCAAATGGGCTGAAAGCTTGCTGATTAGCCATGCGAAGCCTGATAGGGGAATATATCAGCTTGGGTTTTCCCATCATTGGCCAAGTCTGCTTCGTCATGACATTGAATTCTGACCCTAAGTCGAGGACCACATAGTCTATCTCATATTCTCCTATCTGAGCATTCAAGTGTAATTCTTTATTTGTCCTTCTCCTTTTTCCAATTTGGTGTATTGCTCTATCCAGTAAGGGGTCTATTTTTCCTAGTTCATACTACTTGATTAAATCTTGTAATTCTTGTACAGCGCCTTTATCTTGAATCAACTTAACACAAGTGTGCAAGAATTCCATGAGTTTTCTTACCTCTTTCCCTTCTATTAGTGATGCATATGGATCAAACGCCTGAGGCATGATGTATTCTTTGATTTCTGGTTGTCTCTCTGATGAAGATCCTTGATTTCCTTCGAACTCTTTTCTTGCCTCCTCGAATATCTGTCTTTCTTTCCTAGCATCAAACATTGGGGTCTTTTATGTAGCTTTCCTAACTTCATGGTCGTTTTCAGTCTTTCCTTGGGATGCTCTGTCTTCACCTGTAGCAGCGCCTCCTCAAGTAATAACAACGACTCTAGGGTCTGCTCCGCGAGGTTCAACATATATCAGTTGTACTTGTGGGTTCTTCTGGGGTCCTCATCTTTCCTAAAGTTTAGCCAGCAGCACATGGCATTCTTCTATGACATGCTCGAAGGAGTTACAGTAACTACAGGTTGTGCAGGGATTCTGACAATCCCTTGCTAAATGTCCTGGCTGCACGTAGTTGTAACAGGTTATTTGTCCTCGGCCTCAGACCATACCTCCTTCTCCTCCTCGTCCTTTGTAGATACCGCGAGGAGTGAAATTTCCTCTCCCTAGAGAGTTGTACTGCGTAGTGTTTCCCTCTTGTTGTACTTCGCCTTGAATCTTGTATATGTCTCTCGACCTTTCATGCATGAGATCATAAGCTCTACAATCCTGATCATCATGCCCCATTGATTTACAGAATGTAAAATTCAAGTTTGTGAGTGTCTGGACATACTTCTGCATGTAGTAGCACTCACCTGGTGATGCCTATTTCTGCATACATCATACCAAGGTAGGTTAACTTTATTTAAGGGGATCGGTGCCCCTAATGCCAAGTACTCATGAAATAAGGAACAGTATTCCCTATCATGGCCTTCATATATGCATCTTACACACCATATATCTTATGTTTTGTCTTTTCCCTTATCTTTCTTCATATCCTCGACCTGTAAAGACAAACTAGTTAGCTGGCTCATGATCTGGCTAATGCCTAAGCTAGATTCTCCCATCGGTGTTGATTCAAGCTTCATGGTGATCTCCAAAGCTTATGCCTGAGATGAAATCTTATGCTACATCAAAGGGATTCTTATGTGTGGTAACAGCGTAGCAATGAACCACTCTTTGTTCTATTCGTTGGGGATCTGGAAAGTTAATCGGCCTATCAGGGTCTTGAATCTCTGGTTGAACTCCCAAACAGGTTCTACTACCTTTTGTTTAATATCTTTTAGTTCTGTAATACATTGTGACTCCGACTTAGGTTTCTTAAACTCTGCAATCAGTGCATTCTTGATCTCATTCAGGGGCTTAGGTTGTGCCAATCCTTGGACAAGTTTCATGTACTAGCTCAGTGCGCGGTCCCTTAGCATAGTGTTGAACTGGGTTCTCTTGATGGCTTCATCAGTGGTACTTTTAATATTCCATACAGCCTCACACAGAAACCAATGTTGATCTGGATCTTCAGATCCATATCCTCTAAAGATAGGGAGTTTCATTTCATCTGCCATAAAGCTGACTAGGGTTCTTGTCTGAGTAGATACTAGGTTACTGGTAACAGTACTCTAAAGACTCTAGTGGTTCTGACTATTCTGACTGCTAAGTATTGTTGGGAAAATAGGAGGATTAATGTTACTTACTTCAGGATTTCACACAGTTCCTGATGTTTTTGTCTCGCTTTGGCGCAGTTCTTCGGCTTCCCCTTCTTCTGTTCTGGTGGGCTCTGGATGCTCTTCATCGGTTAGATCTACCTCTTCTCCACTATAGAAACCTTCTTCTCCATAGTTTTTCTTAAACAAATTCTCAAGGTGAACTCCTCGGAATAATTTCCCACTACGTGTATGTCCTGCTTTTGTGTCGTTGTCGCTATCCGAGATCTTGAACATTATCCTTTTCAAGTCCGATCAATCTACTGTATCTTCAAGATGTGGTTTTTATGCAAGAGCATCTTGATTCTTAGCTTCAGGAAGTGCAAAAATTTTCTTCTGGGTCCCTTGAAAAGGTATCTCTCGGCTTGACTATACGATTATGTTCTATCAACAGCAAACTCAATGATATATCCTCCGATGGTACTATCAAACTAGTGATCCACTGCTCTAGATACAGCGTTGTCGACTCTCTTGACCTTATAGATCAATGCTGGTGTCCAAACCACAGGAGGTCTAGATCTGATTTCAAACTGTGTGTCAACTAACCTAGCCAACCACTCATGTAGCTCCTGATGGATTCCTCCAAAGAAGATCTCGTGAATGTCGGTGAAGATGTATCTTTGTAGCCAATCTTCAGTGCTTATTTTAGGGTTCTTGTTCTGGGCTTCAGCGAAGTCCTTCTCTTGATCCTCTACCCACTTTTGAATCTCTGTCTTTGAAGGGAACCACCTTGACATTCCCTTAAAAAGATTCAAGTCCCGGCAACAGAACCATTTGTTGGAACATGGGCAGACCCAGGGTTCAACTCCAAGAGCACACCAACAAGCCCTAGCTACTGGCCCTTTCGGCAACACTAGCGAAGCAGATGCAGTCTCACCTAAAGCAGCTATGAGCGGGTTGCAAGACAGAGATGTCTACAACCAGTGGAATATCAAATGGTTCTTATTACAACAACAACATAACATGCATCTATCATTCAACTAGCTAGATCTATCCTTCACAGCTATAGATCTAATCTAATACAATAATGTAGATAACAATATAACAACATCAGAGCTCAAACCATCAATCACACACACAACAATAGATGTACATGGTTCACCCTCTCTCTAGGGCTACGTACATAGAACTGTGCTTATGATATATTAAGATAAAGCTTACAGTTCTGATCTATGCTCTTGGCCAGCAAATCCTCTCTTCTCTATCTCTCTTCCTCTCTCCCTTCCTGCACACCCAGCTATAGGACTTGATCTTTGCACCCAGCTAAAGATTTTACAATACCAGAAGGCTCTCTCTCTCAGCACTTCTCTCACCCTTAATACAATATTCTCCCAATGAACAATAATCGACAACAAGGCTCAACCATAGTATCGACCTGACCTAGGTCCTCTCGACCTCTATTTATACATTACAATCCCTCACCGACAACCTTAGGTCGAAACCTAGGTGTCAAAACCCTAATTACCAAAACCCTAGGTGTCTACAACCCTAGGTCAACTTGACCCATTCTTTTTGGGCTTCACCAGCCTGTCTTTCCTTCTCCATCTCGCAGTGCTCCAAGGCATCTAATGTTGGCTTTTTCCACTTCCTGAGTCATCCTCGGTCCATCTTCCTTATTGATCTATCATCCTCGATTTTCTCATCCAACAGCTTGTTTTTCCTCACTTTGCTCCATCTTCTATGTTCTTTTGCTCACTTCGACCCAGTGACAACCACTGTGTCTCCCGCGAAGCTCGCTTTTTACCTTTTTTTCCTTGTTCTTCGCTTCCTTCCATAAACAAGGGCCAACATATATGAACTAAGGTGGATCTAGATATGGATATCATGGTGATCACTGCAAGAAAAAGGATAGGGAAAAGTAAAAGGGGAAAAGACAAGTAGTCAAAGAAACAAGTGACAATAAAGAAAGGTGAACAGTAACAACCTATCACATATTTTACATTGTTCACGATGATTTAATCATTATGGATGGAGAGTTATCCAATATCGAATGGATTCAGTTATTTGCTACAACTAAAGGTAACTTTATCTTTTTAAATGGAGTTCTCAAATTATTATGTTTCTCCCAATTAAGCGAAATTTTGAATTTGTAAGTTATGGAAATATTAATTATGGTTATCTCTGATAAATATAAAGTTAAGGGAGTATGGGCATGATCCAACGAATGAAGAACAAAAATATGCCCTAAGAAAAACCTATGCAAATATGATGAAAGGCATGTAGAATATGGTAATTGAGATAAATTATAATTAATTTTATCTTTAAATATGATAATTTCAATTTCATCATTATTGTTAATTGGAAATGTGTTAATGAAAACCTATGCAAATATGGTGAAAGGCATGTAGAATATGGTAATTGAGATAAATTATAATTAATTTTATCTTTAAATATGATAATTTCAATTTCATCATTATTGTTAATTGAAAATGTTGTTAATTACCTTATATTTGTATTCTTATAGACACCTTGTATAATCACGGAAACATTGGTTTGGACCTTATATTTGTATTCTTATAGACACCTTCTATTAATCATGGAAACATTGGTTTGGACTAAAGATGTCACACACCACATGAATAAATATGTAAAATCTATGTAAAATCACTTTGTATTTGTATGTTTGTTCACAACATGAATCCATCACCATATAAATATTTTTGAATTTTGGTTCAATTGTCAACTTCCTCTTTTTTCTTTTTTTTAATGCCCTTTATGAAATTTTCTTATTGTGGATGAAGGAAAATATCATAGTAATGGTATCGTTGAAATCAATTTGTTGCGTTGAATTTTTCTTTTTAATGTTAAAGAGTGTATTTGTTGAGGGAGCAGCCACATGTCCAACTTTACCACTTGGCATAGTTTTGTTCATTAACTTGTCCTTTTACAATGTTGCACTTTTATGAAGGCCTACATTTTAGTTTTCAATATCATTGCAACTATAGTAAAGCATGATAGGTAAATCAAGTTTCATGAAGTATCTGCATTCCATAAATTTGAGACAAATGAAAGGCTTGGGTTTAATAAATGTGATTGTAAATTTCTTTGACACTAAAGTACGCTTAACAAAATAGAAATATATTACTTATTCACATCAATAATTATACAATTATACACTTAATATTTCAAATTTTAGACTAAGTTAAAGTTATTGCAGTGAAGGGAGAGAGAATAATTACATAGAAAATAAGAAGCAAAGTCGATGTTGTAGTTAAATTTACCTAAACCATGTTATAAAACAATGCATTTTGATCCCCGGATGGGGTGACACGCGGCGACGCCTTGCCACATGGCTCAACATCAAGCCACAACTTAAATGTTGTAGGTCGCTCCCCATCCCTTCCGCATTTACGATGGTAGTCGGCCATTACAACCGCTATATGGAGGAGGGTCTTCTCCCTCGCGTGAATGCACTCACTCAGCCAGCCTTCAATATGACAGGGTTAATGGGAATCCATGCAAAGCCAGCATTTGATAATTCGGAAGTTGGAGAGCCTGGACAGACCTGGTTCACTCTCGTTTTGGACCTCCCCGCTGGTTGCGAGCTCTGGTGCAGTTTTGGTTCACTCTCGCTTTGGTGCATTCTCGTTTTGTCTCATTCTTTCTGCATCTTTATCCACCCCTCATCAACAATGACAAGGAAGTGAGGCAGGCCTCGTCGAGGCTCGGCCTGGTACACCCACAAAGAGCAGAGGCAAGGGAGGAAGAACCTGGAGCGCGCTCTGTCAATGGCGACTTCCATTCTCTGGCAGAGAGCTTGAGACGAACAATTGGCACTCCATGCCATTATCGCTGAGCCTGGGATAGAGCATAGCACGCCCACCATGGCAATTGATCCCGGAAGCTATCTAAAGGAAGGCATTGCAGACGAGTTTCCAACCTGTTACGTTGAGGAGACGCCATACCTGGAGGATTTAGCGACCACCCTGGAACCCCAAGCCACGGTGCATGAATCACAGGCTGGGAGCGGTCCGAAGGGAGAGTCGGAAGACGATTTCCCAATTTGCATTGTGGAAGAGATACCATGGACGGATGACTAAGGCCCCACCATCCATGCTGTGAAGGCAACGAACGAGGACGAGGCTCAGAACAATGCACGCGCAGAAAGGAATGTGGGTGAGACTAGAGCAGGGATGAATGTGTATGTGGCCAACGCAGGACTAAACGTGATCGAGGCTAGAGTAGAGATGAATGTGGAAGTGGGGAACGAAACCTTCGACGAGGCAGGAAATAATGACTTGCATGGTCCTCTCCTCCGTGTAGAGCATCTGGTTATGGTGTTCGAACTCCGAGGCCACATGGAGGACCAGGAGCACAAAGCCCTCCTCATGGGACAATGTCTGGACTTGCTCCTTGACACGTACTCCAATGCTCCAACAAAGAGGAAATGTCCAATGTGCGTGCAGCCATTCGCAATCCCAACCAGATCCACGTGGCAGAAAGGCAATGGCGACAGGTCACCGGGTATCTGAGTTCTCTTGTGCTAGTTTGTTTTCTGTTTAATCATGTTGTTTAATGTAGACTCGAACTATGGTCATCTGTCCTGGTTTCCTTCAGGCAGGATAGAGGGAAAAACAGTTTTAGCTTACCCTCCTAGACTCATTTCACTCCAAACTATGCTAGTTTTCGGTAAAATGACAGCATTTTTGGTGGCTCGGGATGACCATATCTCTGTGTATTTTGTCAATGTTTCTCTGTTAACTTAATATAGCAGGTACTGTCTTTTTTACTTGAAAAAAAAAAAAACAATGCATTTTGATAAATAATCAATGAACATAATGAAAAGTTTCCTATATTCAAAAAAATATCACAATTTGTCCAATGAGTTTACTATTAATTGATTTTCTATGGCATTATTTGTATTCTCTTTTTTTGTTTGTTAGAAATGTGTTTGTAATCTATTGAACCAACATTTTTAATCATTGGCTAAGAACCATAACCCAGGGGCATTTAAGCTGTCAAAATCACTTGGGGATTGCACCTAGCCTACGTCGCACCAACCCTTAACATGGTTGGATTTTTTGGTGTCTCCTCCCGACTAAACTCGTTGTAAGAGTATTGAACTCGGGTCACCTAGCAAATGAAACCCACACCTTAAACGATTGAGCTAACAGGAATTGACATTATTTGTACCCACTTGAAATGAAATGTGCAAGGATAATTCAAAGGTAAATTGTATATAATTACAAAGTTTGACTGATCCAAAAAGGATCCAAAGAAGACTAAGGACAACTTAGAACATGCAAAAGCAACTCAGGAAGCTCAGAATGGCCTCAATAGATAGACAAATGGAAAAAAAAAATCAAAGTTCTCAAAACTCAGTGAAAATGGCATCATCGCGGAGAGCATGTCGCAAGATTTCCAATGGCACAAATGGATCGTCAAACGAAGTTACGGATCGAAAGATATTCATAGTCAAAGTTTGGTCAACCTAGCTCAGTCAGCAGGGGATGAGTCAGCATTCGTACTACTAACGTCAGCATCAGTATGGATGATGTCGGCATCTGTATAGCATACATGGCACACACAAGAGGAGACATGTGTCATGTTGATGTCATCATGGTGACGTGGAAGCACTAGAGGCTGCCACGTGTCACTCATATTTGGCCTTATTGGATCATTCTGTGGACCAGTAAAACTGTGCCACATGGTAGGCCATAGGATAACGTGGTAGGACGTACGGTGACGTGGTAGGTGATGGTACAGTTGGTTGATGTGGCCCAATGGTTGGTTTCCACGTGGCCCATTCATGGGTTGCCACATGGCAGTGGGCAAATGTCCAATGACAGCCCGAGAACGAAATTTCAAAAAAAACAAAAGGTTGGCGGGTCCGCCAAATCTGGTGACCAACCGACACATATAACCACTGCTAAAGTTAGCAGAAACAACCACATTCAAATATATACATATGTTACAACAAACAAGACAAAAGGGGACGCCCGCGGGCTCGACCCCAGGACCTCCCCCTCTATCCACACCTTAACACATGCTCTGTTAACCAAATGGCCAATGGCCTCTATTGTTTACAAAGCCCAGGAATATTACTTAAAAGTTGCATCCACCCAGTGTTTAAGGAGGAGGCCCATGAGGGTACGGTCGGAATGCTTTTCGAGATAATTTTATTAGCATTTATTGCAGGTTGCAAGGCACAGAAACCGAGACAGAGTTTCTCTTGGGCCTGGAGTGCCAAAGTCGGATTGAAGTGTGGATACAGTGATTTTTGGGTAATTTGATGCCATGAATTTAGTGGTGTTTTCTATTTTCTGATCTGAGCAAAAATTTTGTAGCTTGATTTCAAAATGAGGTATACTAATGTATTTTTCCAAATTCTTTGTTGAGTTAATAAAAAGGCCTACCCATTTGAGAGCACGACTCGGAGACATAGTCCACTAGGGACGAACTTCGTTATCAAGTTTTTTGTGTTCAGATTTGATGCTTATGTCTCTTCATTATTGAGTTTTTCCTTCTTTAATAGTGTAATTTAATTTATGCTTATTTAATGCAATTCTTTATAAGTCACTTCGATGAAAAGATCCCGAATCATATTGGTATCAGAGAAGTCATCCTTGAATTGAATTGTTGAGTGTGAATTCTTACTAGGGCCAAGCATAAGTAGGGTGAAGGAACTCTTAAGACTTTCAATCCCAAAGTTGGTCGTGCATCCCGAAGGAAGAAAATGGAAGAAGAGGACAAGCGAGATGAACAAGAGAAAAACTTCCATATGGTCTTTTATCACATGTCAGAAATGGTCGAACGAATGTATGGAGACTACGAGAAGAGGATGAAGAAGAAAGGGAAGAAAAAGGAAGCACATGTTGATGATGATGTTTCGATAAATCAAGGGGCTGGAGGAGACCCTCTTGAGCCTCCATCTTCACCATCACATTCTAGTTCTTCTTCCTCTGAGCATTCTCATCATTCTCATCATTCTAGCCATAAAGCCTCTTTTAAGAAACCATTATTAAAGCTTGATGTAAAATTTTCTTTACCTATGTTTAATGGAGATGTTAATCCTAAAAATCTAGATAATTGGATCCGACAGGTTGAAGTATATTGTCGTGTTCAACATATTGATGAAGAGGAAGTTAAAGTGCATCTGGCTTCTCTTCAATTGGAAGACACCACTCTCATATGGTGGGAGAGAAAACTTCAGGACATAAGTAAGTGTGGTAATCTTATTTCCTCATGGTCGGAATTTAAATCAGTGATAAGGAAGCCATTTTATCCATTGGGTTATTTACATAAAGCAATGATGGAATGGAAAACTTTAAGGCAAATTAAAGGTCAAACTGTACAAAGTTTCACAGAAGAATTTAGGAAGAAATCTCTTGCATTAAAAATTCCTTTGGATTCTTATGAAACTTTAATGAAGTATATTGGCACACTTCAGAGTTATATTCGTCGTACTTTTCTATTTTTTAAGCCCACTAGTCTTGAAGAAGTTTGTGTGCAAGCCACTCACCTTGAGAACAGGGGAAAACATGTTCAAGAAGATCCCACAAAGAAACCTTCCAATCTCCCGCATAAGCCATTTAAGAAGTTTATAAGGAAGGACAAGAAGACCGCCATAGTGATGAGAGAAGGAGGAAATCCATCTTGCACTCATTGCAAGAAAAGTGGCCACGATGATGAACATTGTTGGAAACTAAATCTAGAGAAGAGACCGAAATAGTTCGGTGGAAAGGGAAAGACAAAAATCTTTGCTACAGTGCAACAAGATCTTGGTTCTGATTCAGGAGACGAAGGAAATATCATAGTGGTTGGAGTACAAGGTAAAGATTCCCTTCACGCTAGTTCAAATTCCAATAATGAATCTCATGATGATGAATGAAAGAGGAATGAATTATTTCACATAAGAGTTGTATCTAAACACACTAAGATAGATACATTATTTGATCTAGGTTCCCAACTAAACTTGATATCTGAAGCACTAGTCAAAAAGATGGGTCTTGAAATGAAACCACATCCAAATCCTTATCCTCTTGGTTGGGTATGTGATAAAGCAAAACTTAATGTCACCAAACAATGTAGGGTCAGATTTGTTATTGCTTCAAAGTTGATTGATGAAGTGGATTTGGATGGTGTATCACTTGATATATGTGGCATAGTGTTGGGGAGTCCTTATCTTTATGATAGAAAAGAAGTCTTCTTTCGTCATGAGAACAAATACCACCTTACTAAGGGGGGAGTGGAATATATTGTTAGAGCTCACAACATGAGGGTAAACACAACACTTGTTAGTGCAGGACAAATGAAGAGACTCATAAACACTAATAAGAGATATG
>SNQJ01S0005503.1:101507-117748 GCA_010110895.2 Picea sitchensis | reverse complement strand
AACCATGAGGATCCACGTGACGTGCCACATACCACCAGAAACAACATGATGTATACTATCCATCCAT
This sequence comes from Picea sitchensis, assembly GCA_010110895.2. NCBI lineage: Eukaryota > Viridiplantae > Streptophyta > Pinopsida > Pinales > Pinaceae > Picea > Picea sitchensis. The sequence goes on along the minus strand of SNQJ01S0005503.1, from coordinate 117,681 downwards.
GGGTGTTGTATATGCATGTGCATTGTCCTTCATGTCCAAATACCTTTATCAATCTTGCGGTCCAAAACCCATGACTAGGGTTGAAATCAATGACAACAACAAATCTTCCAACACAATGAGTTCTTCAACCATGGTACATCCAATTAGAGAATCCATGAATTCATAAACAGATGTAGTTGTAGAACAAAATAAAAATAACAATGAACATACAACAAAATAATGAGAGAAAGCTACATCCATTAAGAAAATAAATAACAAGCAAACTAATCTATGGGTAGAGGGGATTCAACCATCTGTTGCAACTTTGAAGTGGGCCCTTACTTCAAAGCAAGCAAGGTGTTGAATCCATCAAAGAGAAATAGTATTCACAAGAAGTTAAAACAATAACTTTGATATCACATTATCTGGGAAACTTGAAATTATAATGTTCCAATTGACATAAAACTAATTCAATCTCTTGTGGTATAACCTATCCTAGGCTACACTAATTGATTTAAATGCAAATTGAGTTTAGGGATTCCCTGGACAAATTCCTTGGAAATTGTGGATTCCTTCAACAAAATTTCTACATATCAATGATATGTTTATGGCCATTATGAATACTCTGTGAAGTGGCCAATTTACTTGACTTTTGTAACTTATTTACTTGTTGTATGTCTATCTTGAGCTATATCCATGATTTATGTATCATGTGGTGAGAGGCATGTTTTGAATCCTTGTGATCTGTAAGATTTTAAATTCATGAAATATTCCATAGTGCATATCCATTTCTTGAAATAGTTGCAAATTCTACAACACACTCTTTGACTTAATAAATATTCTGCAACATTAATCCATTCCTTGAAATAGTTGTGAATTCTACAACACACTCTTTAACTTAATTAATAAGTATTATGCGACACCAATCCATTCTAGCTATGAATTCTACAACACCATACATGTTTCACATCATAAAATATATAATTCAATAGCAAAGAACTCGATTGCATAGTATTTCACAAAATGTTCTGCAGCATATGAAAATAACACATTTGGACTACGTTACTCATGAAACCCAAATAATACATCACTTCTATCTCATAATTATGCCAAACACATCAATTCAAAATAAAATACTAGATAAAATTAAATGGCTAAATATTGATAATTATGGAAATATTTCAAGTATGGGAAGGAATATTGGGGGGTTTATGGACGGAAAAAAAGTTAGGAAAGGATGAGCAAAAGTAGGCAATTAAGGGTCTCATTGGTAGTCCTTCTAAAATACTTGTCTTAGCTCGATTAATGGAGCTTCATAAACTGGATGTAATCCTTTTACGGGAAACTACGAGGGATGGTCAAAGGATTGAGGGTTTGGGGGGGAATTTTTTTAATGGAATGGGATTTCTTAGTTCTTGACGGTTCTGAATATTCTAAGGGACCAGTGATAGTTTGGAAAAAAACACTTTCACTTCTAAATTCATATTGTTTTGCTTAAGTCTCTAGTTTGAATTTTTCCAATGATTTGGGAATGAAGATTATGTTATTAATTGTTATGGCCCTTGTGAAGCTATGCAAGAGCTTGGGAAATATAAAATGAAGCAGAGGTTTTAGTCAAGATTTCTTTGAAATTGCAAGTTTGGGGGTTTAACACTTACAATCTATTTACAAAGAGTCGAATTGAGTAAACATAGAAGAGATTCTGAAGATAACTACTTTGTTTCCTAGTTTTGTGTATGAGGAGGATAACCAAATGTTGATGGAGAAAATTTCAATGGATGAGTTGAAAGCAATTATGGCTTCTTCCAAAAAGGATAAAAGTATGGGTTTGAAAGGATGGCCAATGAACTTTTTCTATGGTTTTATGGGATTCTAAAGAAGGATTTTCTCAAAATAATTTCAGAAGTTAAGGTAAGTGGAAAGGTGCTAAGAGAATTTAAATCCACTTTCTTAGATATTATTCCTAAAAAGGAGAAGCATTGTTCTTTTGATGAATCTAGATCCATTTATTTATGTAATTGTGTTTGTAAGATTATTGCCAGGGTTTTAGTTGTTAGAGTTAATAATATTTTCTTATAAGTGATCTCTTAGGAGTAGTTTGGCCTTCTTGTTGGTAGGAAAATTTATGAGTCCATAGTCTCAAATAAAGAGTCTTTAGTCGATCAATTCAAAAATCTCCCTGCTATGGTTCTGAAATTGGATTTATTTGAGGCTTATGACAAAACTGGTAGGTTTTATATTAGAATGATACTCTTGCATGTGGCGTTTAGCCTATTAGTGATCAAATGGATTATGAGATGCACTTCTTCCATGTCTTTTTTTGTTCTCATAAATGGATCCACTTTAATTTTATTTAGGCCTAATGTAGATTTGAGACAAGGGTGTCCTTTATTCCCTTACTTTTTTTTGTTAGTAGTTGAATGTTTGAGTTAGTCCTTAAGAGAAGCAAATGGGATAGGGGCCATAACATGTGAAAAATGGGGGTTATTAGTCTTTAACACATCTCCTCTTTGTTTATGATGTTTTGTTGTTCACCAATGGTAGCTTGAGGGCAGCAAGAAAACTATAGGAAATTTTGGGTCTCTATAGAACAACGATAGATATGATGTTAAATGTCCAAAAATAAACCATGTTTTTTTATTGTTTGGAGGAATGGTTACAACATAGTTTGATTAGCATATTTTCTTTTAAATCTCTAGAATTTCATAAGGGTTTTATATACATAGGATATATTTTGAAGCCAAATTCCTATTAAAAGAAAGAATAAGGTTGGATCCTCGAGAAAACTGAAACAAGGATTAATCATTGTTGTAATAGATGGTTGTCCATTGGAGGGAGGTTAACTTTGGTGAATACTACACTAGAGACAATTTTTGTTTTCTAGCACTCTTTGGCTCACATTACTAAAGGGGTTCTATAAAGAATTCAAAAGTTGTGTTTTATATTTTTTTGGTCTAGTCATATAGAGAAGAAGAAGATTCCACTAGTCAAATGGTGGTATTTAGCAAGGCCCAAAGAGGAGGGGAGTTGGGATTGAAAAATATCCATACCTTTGGTACTTCCTTGGTAGCTAAGATTTTGTGGAGGGTGCTTACTAGAGATGGTTTGTGGATAAATATTATTGAAAAAAAAAAATACAAATCTAGGTACTTTTATTGATTAGATCATAAATACAAGAAAGTATATAAAGAGTGTCTCTAACCAATGGAAGGCCTTACCTTGGAATTTCCAGTACTTGGCCATCATTTGTCCTAGAAGGTGGGAAATGATGTTCAAATTAGATTAGGTGTGGATGCCATCTTGGGTTGTGAAAGAATGGAATGGACAGAAGACATGATCACTGGGCTTTAGGAAAGATATTTTTGCACCCTTAATCAAGAAAGTGATCATGCTATCTCTAATATTTTGTCTCAAGGATGGTTATAGGCTCTAGACTTGGGTCTTGAAGGAATTTAGGAAAAATTATGGAGGGCTTACATTGACATACTCAAAAGGGTTCATATTAACATAAAGAAGAATCCTCACCCTTTAGATTAGTCATTTAATAAGACTAGAGGAGAGAATACAACATGATTGGGATATAAGTCCATGATTATCCCCAATCCTCAAGGTATTTCTTGGTGGTGGAAACAAATCTAGAAGTTGAGGGCTCCAAATCAGACTAGAGTTTTCATGTGGCTATATTTTAAAAACAAGGTTTTGACTTGGTAGTTTTTCTAGAAGAGATGCAAACAGGCCCTTGCATATTGTATAGGGATATTGAGGAAAACATTCCTCATTCATTAATTAAATGCCCTTATTCACTAAATGTATGGAAGGAGGCTAAGGTGCTCAGTAGCATTAAAAATGGATGGGAAGGTAATTTGTTGATGAATATTTGAGGAACTGGTTTGAAAAGAAGTGATTAAAGGATCTCAAAGCTCTACCATCCTTATTATGTTGGGGTATTTGTTGGAAAGGAATTCTATTATTTTTTATGGGAAATTTATTCTTCCTTTTCAAGATATTTCTAGGATTGGTGTTTTATTTTTGCAAATCAAAATGGTTGCAAGTCTAAGCAAGATCATCAAGTGGGAGAGCTCCATATAAACAATTACATGCCTTAGAGTTTTTTTATGGGGCCTGGAAAATTCAATAATATTTTAGCATCCTTGGAGGTTTGCTATTTTGTTTAGAGTCACATTATATAAAGTTTAAAGGAAGCATTGGGCATGGGTCCAAAAATTATGCTAAGCTTCAAGCTACGTGAAATATTTTAATGTGTGTTATGGATCAAAATAAAGAGCCTACAAGTTTATGGAGACTCTTCTTTAGCTATAAAGTGGATGAAGGGATTTGTCCTTTTACATAATGTTATTCTCAAGCTTATGATAAATCTGTTCTTGAAGGTGATTGGCACTTTTGATTATATCTCCTTGTTTGTATAGGGAATTGAACTAGGAGGTTGACAAGATTTCAAAGGAAGGTCGACATCTTTCTAAAGGCTCCATTTCCATGAAAGATGTGAGGGTGTTTTGTTATTACTTTGACAAAAAAAATTATCCTTCTTGTGACTATGTGGTTGTTGCTCAATTTTTATGTCTTCTTATCTATCTATTTTTTAGTGGGTATAGTTTTTTCCCTTATCAATGTACATCATCCTTTTATTTTGGCTATGTTATGGTTCTTATTGTTGGACAATTATGAGTTTCCTTAGTTGTTACGTTGTTGAGTAAATAGGAAAATCCTTTTTTTTATTATTTTAGGTTAGGGAAGACCTCGATCTATTAAACTCGTCCTGTCCTATTACACCTACAACATGTATTTTTTATTCACTCTTGAATAAAAATAATTATTTTTTTCTTGGGAAAAAATTATTGTAGTTCCTTCGAGGGAATTCTATCTGCGTTGACTATGCTAAAGTTTTGTCACCGAGAGAGGTTAAAGGTTGAAGTATCGATGGGTTAAACCATCCAACTTTGATGTAAAACCCCTCCAATTTGAATTTTATAGTATTTCGAGGCATCAAGGATATTGGATTGGGCATAAATAATGGAAGTTTGCAACCTCTTGTGCAAATGCCTGACGCCTCAACTAAAACCTTGTTCATAAATATTTTAGGTATACAAGGATTAAGGAAATCAAGATAACTCTACACAAATGAAAAGAAAATTTTGAAATACCTAAGAGTCTAGATGGAGGACATATAGACAAACAAAATTAAGAGTTTATTAATCATGTGTCTGCACAAGGAAGCAATCAAATCTAAATCAACATGTCATGGGAAAATCAATTTTCATGACATGGAGAGATAACATCAACAAATTGTGGGTTGGGAGGGAATGTAGATCCATTAAGTCATGAGACATCAACAACTAAGATGACTCATAAGATATAGTAGAATACATTTGATCAAGTGAAATGTGGGTACATGGCAAATTGGGCTCTTCATAGGGTCAAATTTACTAAGTATAAGGGATCTACTTATTTATCTCAATGTCAAATCCCTGATTTAAATCTTAGTACATATAATAGTTTGGGTTCAAGGCATCGTGGGGTTAAGTTGGGGTTTATATCATCTCCCTATGGATCCTACCCAATGTCAAAATTCTACCTATATTACATTGTAATTTATTTTTAGTTAGCAAGATCCTGAAAAAAGTAGGGGAAAATATTTCCAAAAGGAAAATCACTCAAACTCTTGAACACACGAATGCTCAAATGCTTTCCAAGTGGAAGAAGTATATTAAGTCCCTAGTTTAAGAGAAAATTCACATACAACACATCCTTATCAACAAGAAATTTCCACTACACATATGGGTCCAATCATTGTATGCCACATATCATCTTCATAGTGTTCATGTCAATAGTATAGGGTTGGTATGACATGGTAAAATGAAGGGAGCCATGCATTAAAGGAAATCTCATATTGTTTTTGGGTCCATGGGTGATCGAGTGGATTTTGAACTTCAAGTTCTCAATGTTCTTATTTTTCCTAGATATCTAATGCATGTACAAGCTACATTTGATTAAATAATTTTGACCCATGGATGTATTTAATACAATTTAATGGATTTGGCACTACAAAGGGAAAGGGAGAACTTGGTGGACTTGGTATGATATGGAATTACGAATATGAAGAATTGACCATTTGGTATTACCATAATTAATATGTATCTACATTTGTAACTAGGAGGAATGCAACTTTTAACTTCAAGCAGCCCTTAGAAGGCCTTTTTTTAAGTAATCAATGCACCTAGTTATATTAGGTGCATTGATGTGATTGATGAAACAAGCTACACTGGTGTACTTAATTTTATCACACACCAATCAAAATCCTATGTTGAAACCTCTACAAAGTATGATTTGCAAAGCTTCACACTTGCATTTTAAATTAAATATATTACTCCAATGTGTCTTATGTATTGTATCACACTAGTGTACCTAATACTAAATGATGCACTAATTTGTGGTAAAAAAAAAATTGTTTTAAAGACAACACATTTTTCATTAATGCACCAAAATAGGAAACCAAAAAAAGAGAAGGAATTTCATCTTGTAAAAGTAAGTTAAACAAAACCTTATTCCATTATTGTGCCAAAAGTTAGAGGGAGGGTTATGCAAGACACATTACCAGTAAGAGATAGGAGTGGACACTTTTTAAAGTGTAGAATTCATAAGGGTTGAACGTGGGCCACATACAAACCTATGGAGGGGAATTAGGTATGTAACTTCATTGTCTTCATCTCAACAAATTATTCCTACATTGATTTATAATTTACCTCGAATTTGTTTTATTCGTACTCATATTTACAATCCATTTCAGGAAAATAGAAGGGTTTAAGACTCTCCTCCAATGCTACAAACCCTAGCTTTGTTGTTGCTTCCCTCTACTAATTTTGTTGTTGCAAACCCTAGCAATATGTGTTTAATTTATTTACCCTTTCACAACAATATTTCTTTTAGGGGGCTTAGGGTATTTGTTGGCCTCCATGGTGTTTTTGATGTAAATAATATCTTAATGGATTGGGGCCCTCATTACTTTGGATTTTAAACCCTATCCTTATAAGGAAGTTTTTTTAAGAATTTTTTAGTTGTGTATTGTGCATTATATATTATAGACACAAGTGATTGTATAATTGTATAGTACATCACTTGGTACAAAAGCTTGCAATAAATTTAGTGTAGGATTTTTTTATAGTTTTGAATAAAGTTACGCAATGTACCATGATAAAGATGTAAATGCACTAGTGCATCATATTGTAACATGCACACCAATGCAGGGGTGATAGGTGTGGGGGGAATCCTCTTCGATCTCAGAGGAAACATGGAAAGTGATTTTCCTTGGCTTTAGGTATCACTACAAACAATGAAGTTAAGTCATTGGTAGTATTCCAAGGATTTCTCAAATTAAATATTATGGAGTTCACTAAGCAACACTTATTGGCAATTCCTCCATCATCATTATGTTCCTCTTGAAACTCTCTTCTCCTTGGTCGATTAGTTTGCAATGTTTGGTTCAAAGAATTATGAGTCTAGCTCAGCAATTTGAGACCATTTACTATTTGCAAGTCTTGTGGGCTCATAATCGAGATGTTAATCGTCTAGCTAATGTTGGATCTAAGCATGATGAATGATTACTAATGATAAAAGGGAGGGCTACAATCCTCATGCACCTTCCATGATTTATTTATCCATTAATGTGATTATGAGTGTGAAAACCAAGTTTCTTTCTTTGCATGAGTGAAAGTATAGGGTGTTACAGCCACATGTGTTAGAGATGTTTATTTTTCATAGACATCTCTAATGCATGTGAACCTGTGACATAGATCCTGTGTTCGTGAGATATTAAAGAATACCCCTAATTTCACTAGATATTGATAAATACCTCCCAAAATCCTTTTTTTGATCCTCCCTCCCAATACATCTTTCAAATAATACTAAAAAATCATATTTTTACTAGATACCCCTTTTATACCCTCCAATACATATAAACCCTCTGAGACCCACATCCCCCCACCCCCAATACCTACAATATATTGATTGTAATTTTCACCATTTAAAAACCCCATTTATGAATGAACGTGATAATATATTGGTCATCAAGGTGAAGCCCCCATGTTTCCATCACTCCCATTCCCATGTAATAACTCATTGACAATGAGGATTAAATGGAAGGTGGTGTGTAGATTTGCATTATGGTGTGGGATTATTTTGGATTTGTGGGATTTATTTCTTCTTTGTTTGCCTCCTAGAACTCTCTCATCCCTATTGTTAGCTATGTGCATCATGAGGGGGCATGTTCTTGAAGGGATTCCCTCCTCAACTCTTTGGTTAGGAACATCAGTGTAAACGTGTGGTCTACAAAAGGTGTGGGTATTTGTATTGGAGGTGTCATATTTGATGGAACAATGTAAAAATAGGTGGTGTGTGATGTGTGAATTGATATATCTTATGAGGAAAATGACGAATTGTGAGCATAGAATTGTTGAGGCACAACATGAGGTGACCAAATTAACATTACAGTGGAGGTAAATGACATGAAATGTGGGAGGAAAATATGTTTGGGGAGGTACATGAAAGGGGAAAACCTGTGGTTTAGGTTGGATTTCAAAATTAATTTTTGAAGGAGGTGGAAGTAGGTGCAAAAAAATCACATGCAAGATCAAGAATCTCTATTCTTGGGATAGGAAGCACAAATGGGCTCAATTTCTACTAGATTTGATCATATTACCAACTTTTAGTGCATGAATCTGGAGGGTTTTCAATCTATTCCCCATTTCTTTGTCTACATTCCCAATGGATCACTCAATTATGGCCTCATAGCGGTCAAGGATGAAAAGAACCAAGAGGAAGCAGCTACAACAATGCAACTTGCGGACCATCCATACATGGAGTAGAGCAAGGCTAATTCAGATGGTGAAAAAATAGTGCATGAGTGGGTCCTATATGGGTCGAATTTTTAGTATTTATATCATGTATTTAGTGTGTACTATGAATTTTTGTTAATCCTAGGACATTTCATTTGAAAGTACACTTTATCTGACCGAATGTTTCCAGTTACTTGTCGACTAACCAACCAAACTATCTCTAGTAGAAGTGGGATGAACCATCAAAACCTGAGGTTCCAACAACCTGTGGTTTAGGTTGGATTTCAAATTTTATTTTTGAAGGATATGGAGGTAGGTGCAAAAAATCACATGCAAGCTCAAGAATCTTGGTTCTTGGGATTGGAAGCACAAATGGGCTCAATTTCTACTAGACTTTATCATATTACCAAATTTTAGTGCATGCCTCTAGAGGGTTTTCAATCTATTCCACCTTTCTTTGATTACGTTCCTAGTGGGTCACTCAAGTGTGACCTCATAGCGGTCAAGGATGAAAAGAACCAAGAGAAAGTAACTACAACAATGCAACCTGTAGACCATCCATACACAGAGTAGAGCAAGGCCAATTTAAATGATGGAAACCTAGTGCACGAGTGGGTCATCTATGGGTCAATTTTTAGTATTTCTCTCATGTCTTTAGTATGTACTATGATTTTTTGTTAATCCTAGGACATTTTTTTTGAAAGTACACTTTCCATGTCGACACTTTTAGAATTTGGTTAAATAGTCTAGAGGTATTTTAGAGTCCACTTTTTGAAATTATATGTAAGTTTCAACCTCCTTTTTATTTTCATGTATGTCAACCAATTAGGATGTGAAAATTTTTCTAATACAAAATTACCCATTATTGTAAAAACACACAAAAAAAAGTGCACACTAGTGCATATTGTTGTGGACAACCCAAAAATGTTTTAGAAGGTTGTTACCATTTTAGGATGGGATTATTTACTTACTTTTTAAATCATATTTAATAATTTGCATATTTCATTAGACAAGTATTTTGTTGATAGAAGATGATTGATAAAAAACCCACAAAAAAAAACATTGTAATGAGCGCAAGGGAAGCATGCCCCAATAGGAGATCAAGGAGAGTTAATTGATGTTTTAATATATAAGTGATGTATTTTGAGTTTTATATGGGTTTAAATGATGTGCAATGGTTAATGTGTGTCATACATAGCAAAAATTTGAAAAAACTCAAGAAGATTGTTTGCAATTTGAGTGGAAATGAGCATAATCATTTTATGAAAATATTGCAAATAGGGGAAGGTGGAACAAAAGGTGATCAACATGAAGTTTTTCCTTCTACCTTTTACTAATAATGTAATTTGCAACAATAATATCTAACATGCTTTAAACATTTGATTTTGCATTATGTTGAATATCGTGCAAGAAACCCCAATGAGGGAACAAAAGGCCTTCATAAGAAGAAAAAATTACAAGTGATGTAAATGATGATGAATTGGTCATCAATTCATATAAGGTGGTGTTACATCCATTGGATGTAGATTGGATGGTTGGGAAGAATGGTTGTTATCCTCCCCACCTAGGTTCAATTCCTTGTAAGTGACGTGTGATTCTCTTAATGGGTCTATAAGATACACTTGTTGTTGAGTATGTTGCTCATGTTGTTGAGCAATCAATGTCCCACCAATCCTGGCCTCCCCATGTTCTATCACGGATTTCGGGGGGGTTTATGTGGATGTAGCGAGCTACTATTCTTTGTTGTTGTGCACCACATGAAAAAAAAAAGGTGGTGCTTCAAGTTCATGATAGGGAGCAAGTTTTTGATAATACGATGAATGATATATCAGAAGAACTTATATATGTTGTTCAATTACAATAAAACAATTAATCCATGAATGAAAGAACCAGATTGTGTTTAAACTACAACAAACGTTTCTAAAGCAATTGGGAATGAGACATGTGAGACTTGTAGTAAAATTGAACATTAACAAAAAATAATCACTTAGAAAGTATCATTGCTAAACATGTACAATATGTATATACTGGTCAAAAAACTTAGAAATTAATTCTTGGATTTTTACCATATTGTTAGAGAAAGATTTGCCTCACCCTATGCAATCTTGCAGAGAGGGCCTTATTCCATTCCCCCATGCAGACTTAATTTCCTTGATTGATAAATCTAGAGACAAAAATAAATATTTTTCCATGTGTACGCACCTTGCAAGCTATACAACAAGCGTGTACGTTGATTGATCCACTACAGCCCGCATACATCGGGATTTGTGCCAGAAAATCAAAATTAAATGTCGAGTTTCCATGTCACGACAGGATATCTTTGATCCTTGGCCTTCCATATACTGGAAACGTTCTGACTCGGCCCTTCAGTTTTATTTTGAAAGCTATAAAGAAGCCAATTCCGAGCTATGTAAAAAGGAGAGAGAACTCAACTTTGAGAGCAAAGTTACTCTGGAGAAATTATTACTTCATTATTGAGTCTGCATCCCTTTGTCCTTTAAGTCTGAACATGGTGTTTATCCCCCAAGCTCTTCCCTTATTGATGAAGAACCTCTTTGTCTCCCTTATATGAGCTTGCCTTTGGTGGAGGATTGAAGTGGTGGAGGCCCAGTTGGAAGGAACTCGGTTTCTTGGTTCCGAACAGTGTCGACACAAAAGTCCGTAATGTTTTCACTTTTGCTGATCATTTATTAATAGAAATACTCCTTTCCCATCCAATTGATATCTTGAAAATATATGTGTTATGATCCATGGGCATGATTGTTTTGTATATTAATGGATTATTCTATCTAATGTGCTAACCTGTTATATCATCACTATATGCTTGCTATGTTTGTTTGTTGAGAACTTGTTGCAAGTATAAAGCTTTGGGTCAAAGTGCTCAACGGTGGACATCATCAAACGTTTGGACGAGGTAAGCCTCTTTCTTACTTCTCTTGCACATTAGTTTATATAGCATATGCTGGAATTGAGTCGATTTCTACAGTCATACCTGTTTGTTGTGGTTCACCCTAGCCATAGAGAGATTTTCCTCGTAACACACACACACACACATATATATCCATTTTTATTATTCTTCTAGTTTTTCAAAATGAATAAGAAACTAAAGATCTCTAATAAGATGATACCTAAAACATTCTAGTAGGGATATCTAGAAAAGAGTACAAGAAGATGATCAAAGAGATAAGAATAATTAAATAATGGCACGATCTTGTTGAACACATCGACCACACTGAGAGGGGGGGTGAATCAATTTAGGCTCTTTTTACACCTTTATAAAACACCTTAGTTAGCAATCACCATTTACTCATTATTCATTACTTTCATTTGTATGTAAACATATCTCGGCAACAAACATCATCAATAAACCATCACAATAAAGCACACAAGGAACACAAGATATATGTATAATTTATTTTGTATTACAAAGTACATTCCTTGTGGTTTATAAGCATCAACTCAGTAGAGAAACAACTCTACAAGAGCACCAACTCTCGATGCAAGACTCAGCTTGCAGATCTCAGCACCAACTGAGATGTGAAAAATTCAATCCTCAAGTACAAGACCCTTTCCCTTGTGGTTTATACATCAACTCAAGAGAGAAACAACCTACAAGAGCACTAACTCTCGATGCAAGATTCACTGGTGCATCTCACACTAACTCCGAGATGTGAAAAATTCAACTTTCAAGTACAAGACTCGGCTTTGTGGATAGAAACTAAATCAGCCAACAGTACACAACTCTATCAATGTAGCAGTAACATGTATGTACACAACTTGCCTTATACTACATCACGCTTTATGTACTCTGGATCTTTCTTTTGTCGACTGTACACCTTTAAACTAAGGTTTATAAACTTCAACCTTTCCTAATTCTTCAGACTTTTTCCTCCTCATTACATCCACTTGTGACCTATCATCGTATCCCCATTTTACCACTCCATCAATTTGTACCATCACCAATCACAAACACATCTATACCATCCAACAAACTATGCATTCTCCCTATGCATACACCATCATAGATTATGGATATCTCTCAATCAGAACTGAACTGGACTACTCAACCAACTAGCTACCATATTTAGACACCAATACAACCATACAAAGCATTCTCAAGCATTCACCATACCATGATCAAGTCTAAACATCAAGACAATATGTAACCATACCATATCTTTTATAACAGATCTGAACTAGTATACCACTGTTCTGAGAACTTGCTTCAGAATTCAAGAACCTGGCACCAACACTTGCTCAAGATTTTCATGTCCTTTCCAAATGTATGTGTCATCCTTTCCTTCATCCCATGTACACATGAACCCTATCCCACTGTAGCCCGCATACTGCTTTAGAAAACTAGAGTTTTCTCGTGAATCCCTCTGAACTTTCGCCCTCAAAACCCTCGACTTACGTAACTTTGATGCATCCTTGAGTACCTATAACGAATCTTTCACCATAATAGATATTCAATGTGCTCATAGATTCACATAAGAGACCCTTTCTCTTATTTATACTTCAAGTAGCTCCCTCATCTAACTAACTCAAACCAACTTCCTTCTTTTTGGGGCTAACCCACTTCTAACCACTTGTCCACTTATAACCATCACTTTCCACAAATAATAGTAACTTCTCCACTTCTAGTTGCAACTAATTTATTTTTTAATTGTTTTCTTGTTGCAACCACTTAACCCATGACTAACCACTTTGACTAGTCAACTTCTTCTAGGTGCTTCTTAGAATAATAATTTGACTTCTTTGACTTTCTAGAAGCTTCTAGACAACACATGAGGGTTCTCCAACTTCATATGGCCATAAATCTCTAACCATGAGGAGTTATGTGACATTCCACATATCACCGGAAATGGCATGACAATCATTATCCATCTAGAATAGTCTCACTTACAAATTCACTGATATTCATTACATTATTCCACAATCAACCTTGGGTTCCTTAACCACACATCTAGGATGACTCAACCACTTAAACATTTTGAATTCGCAAAGCATCTTCCCATGAGGGATTTCACCATAAGGGTACCACCTTGGAGTTCATCCATTTGGTACTTCATATAATCCATGAAAATACATCAATGATCAACCTTTACATCATCCCATCTATACATCAATCCAACTGGAACATCAACTCATGACAACAATTCACTATGACACCTCATGACATTATCCCTCAGATATCAATTACATCCATGACCACATGATCCAGCAATCAATACATCAATGATACAGACACATTGTTATGACAATACTTGACATCAACTCCTTGACATGTGTTGGTCCTAAAGTTTGCACCTGACTGCTAAAGGGCAGAGCTAGGCCACCTCAAGTTATGAATGGTTGGTTTTTTTATTTATGGGTCTGTTAGAGGTTTGGTTTACCAAGACATGAGAAAGGTTTGGTTGGAAAAATGACATGGACAAGGGTCCTCCTTGGTTGGTGGAAAACTAAGGAAATACAAGTGAGACAATAAAGGTAAGAAACAAAGAAAAAAAACAAACCATTCAATGAACAATCTGTTGCTAGAAGTTCAAGTATTAAAATGTCATTTAAAGCATCAAACATGTACCAAAAACACAGTCATTACCACATGTTGTAATAAATAAAAAATCTTCATCAAGGCATAGTTTTTATCACAGGTTTCATATTAATAAAGACAAGTTATACAGTAGTTGAAGGAAAATAAATGTACTTTTCACAAATCAAAATTGTATTCAAGATAAGAAACACATACGAATTTGGACACAAACACACTGTCATCAATAGTATCTTCACTAGGTAGAGATCTTTAATCCATGCACAAAATGGGTCCAACCATTTGTTGTATTGATATTTTTCTCCCAAACAATTGAACCCACAAAACATACAAAAAATGCATATTTATTAGAGTTGCAGAGGCTCTTGTCCATCTGGGATTGAGGCTTAACTCTACACTACCAGTTTTAAAACAACTTATTAACTTAACTAGAAATTGTTGGAGTATAGTAATGTATACTTCACACTTGAATTAATAAAAAAGTGGTTCTTATCACATATAAAAGACCACTTATTATGCCTGAAACTAAAAGAGTTTTGAAATAAACAATTAAAAACTATTATTTGCAATAAAATTTGACTGATGCATGCACTGGAGAGAACTGAGATATGATGGAAAATGACTAGGAGTGACAAAACCGAGTTCTGTATTGATCATGGGCACACATGCACATTGTTGGAGGCCACTGTAGATAACTGAATGTGTTGGCAAGAATTGGAGTCCCAAATTCCTTAAATGATGAATATTAAATTACTCTCAGGTAAATGAGTAATTAGTGCTAGATAATGACTCCAGGAGTTATGTCCTCCAGAGGATATGTATACACTGTACTCCAAAGTCCCGAACGTCGAACCTTCGAAGTGCCAAAGCCTTGAACAACTGAAGTGGGGTCCTCATTGCCACGTCACTCCACAACATTGTCACTTCAGGAGATTCTCCAACTTAGCATTCAAAATCCTGAACATAGAATTCCTGGAGTGGTTTATCTCCGTTAAGGGCATATGTTAATGTTTAAAAAGGGGCGTCAAACCAGGAATGGGGAAAAAATAATGCCAACACATTCAGTTATCTCCAGTGGCCTCCAACAATGTGCATGTGTGCCCATGATCAATACAAAACTTGGTTCTGTCACTCCTAGTCATTTTCCGATCTCAGTTCTCTCCAGTGCATGCATCAGTCAAATTTTATTGCAAATAATAGTTTTTAATTGTTTATTTCAAAACTCTTTTAGTTTCAAGCATAATAAGTGGTCTTTTATGTGTGATAAGAACCACTTTTTTATTAAGTCAAGTGTGAAGTATACATTACTATACTCCAACAGTTTCTAGTTAAGTCAATAAGTTGTTTTAAAACTGGTAGTGTAGAGTTAAGCCTCAATCCCAGATGGACAAGAGCCTCTGCAACTCTAATAAATATGCATTTTTTGTATGTTTTGTGGGTTCAATTGTTTGGGAGAAAAAGATCAATACAACAAATGGTTGGACCCATTCTGTGCATGGATTAAAGATCTCTACCTGGTGAAGATACTATTGATGACAGTGTGTTTGTGTCCAAATTCGTATGTGTTTCTTATCTTGAATACAATTTTGATTTGTGAAAAGTACATTTCTTTTCCTTCAACTACTGTATAACTTGTCTTTATTAATATGAAACCTGTGATAAAAACTATGCTTTGATGAAGATTTTTTATTTATTACAACCTGTGGTAATGACTGTGTTTTTGGTACATGTTTGATGCTTTAAATGACATTTTAATACTTGAACTTCTAGCAACAGATTGTTCATTGAATGGTTT
>SNQJ01S0005503.1:79356-95915 GCA_010110895.2 Picea sitchensis | reverse complement strand
CGATGATGTGTCATGAAAAGAAGGGCAACACATGTCACCTAGAATGGGGCAAATGGTGTGCTATAAATACTCGAACTGAGTGCCATGTGTCACAACTGATGTATGCCATGTGTCCCCATGGATGAATGCTATGTGTCAGCATAGATGAGAACTATGTGTTAGCATAAATGAGCGTTACGTGTCAGCATAGATGAGCGCTACGTGTCAACATAAATGAGCATTACGTGTTAGCATAAATGACCGTTATGTGTCTTCGGCTCTACTGCACTTTGGCTCTTCGATTGATCGACACTTGTGTGATTTGGATCTGATGTGTCCATGACATCATTATCATTGCTCAGCACTTTGACTCTTCGACTAGTCGGCTCTTCAGATCTAATGTGTCCCTAACGTCATGACTGTTGATGTGTCCGCATGAGGAGAGTGACACGTATCACCCATAAATGGGTAGATGGCGTAACCAAAGGTGTTTGAAATGAATGCCATGTGTCTTCTCTGATGAATTCCACATGTCAGTGGTATATGAATGCCACATGGCTCCGACATTTCAACGTTCAGGAGTTTTTGAGTGCTAAGTGTGGAGACCTCCCAAATTGTTGATCGTCGAAGCGATGTGACAGTTTGACGTTTGGGAGTTTTCAACAAAGACAAGCTCAGATGTTTCGACATTGAAGTCATGGACTGGATTATGTGTAACTTTTCGATTAAACCTCGTGCAAGTTCTAGAACCCAAAATATGTAAGAGTCATTGATCTGATCGGCCTGTCGGATCTCTGTCGTTGAAATTTGACCTATCTATTTTCACAATCCAGGCCCAAAAAAGACTTCTTTGAAATGTTGTGTCCTGTCCACGGGCGTTCCATGTGCACACAAAATACTTGGTGGAATTGTTGCACGCTTAATCAATGGTAAACATGATGACAAGTATTTTGAACCAAATCACAACATGCAATTATCCTTCAAGAAAACAGAAACAATTTGTGCAAAGAATCAATCAAGAAAGATAATGATAAAAGCCAAGTCATTTAGAGACGGAAATTGACTCAACTAACCAGAAGAGAAATAATTTTGATGAAGGCATAGGGAAAAGAGGTGGGAGGGGCAGGGGTGCAGACTTAGGTCTCAAAAAAATCAGTCCTCTGACATTAATGACAACATAATGCAACAATATCCCCCTTTGGCATTGATGGCAACACCAACATTGATGTCAACACCAATCATGGATGGCAATGCTCCAAATCAATATTCATCTTTCCACATCAATGTGGCTATATTTCCCCCTTTGACATCAATGGAAAAGGGTAGTTCTCTCCTTGGGGTTTCTCCCCTTGCCTGAACTCTCCTTGGGGTTGCTCCCCCTGTCTGGATTCCTTTGAGATTCCTCTGAATAATCTCCCCCCCTTTGTACAAGGGATATCACTCTAATGCAATGTTTAAGACATATCGTTCATGCTCCCTCTGTGACCATCGCTCCCCTTGGAAACATGCCTATGTGCTCTCTCTCCAAGCATCTAACTCTCTATCCTGCATCTAATGAATGTCTCCTCCTAGAATCATGGGAAGAAGAATAACTCCCCTTGCAGGTATGTCTCCCCTTATCTTCTTTGCAAGATGACAATATGCTACCACTACAATCTCTTTTGTTGCAAATGTTACTGCTAAACYGAAACATGGATCAATTKCTCAATAATGATCTWCTCTTCATATGATGATCCTTGKACCTGTCCATGCATCAGACTCATGCCATACCATACATCATGAAGTAAAATATATGTCAACATTGAATACAGAATCATGAACAAAACATCAACCATTTACATCAATACCATATAATATACCATAATATATCATCAATGGAGTGTATCAACCATATGCCAAGAACATGTGCCAACTGTGTGCCAACCATATATCAAGCTCATCAACTATATATCATGCCAACCATGTGCCTCAAACAAGTGTCATATCACTCATGATATGTTTCTACCATGAGCCAAGTGCCACAAACAATGTGTCAAGAAATGTATCTCAACCATCAAGCATCAATCAATGTATCAACCAAGCACCACAACAAGTGTCTCAACTATCCCATACATCATGTACTAAAGTATATGATAAACAACTAATAACAACGATGTAATTTAACCAAGTGCTATCCCCCATAATCATGTACCATCTACAAGTGCATCAACCATGCACCAAACCTCAACAAGATGTAACATAATCAAGATGTGTTCCCATATATGTATGTCATATACACCATAAACCATGTGCCAATCATACTTCTAGCAAGTGCTTCAACCAATGTACCAAGCGTGTACCAATCATGCATCAACTATAGATCAAGTTGTGACTCATCAATGATGTACAACATAATCACCTCATCAACTCATCAACTACATGTCTCGATATGTGGCTCAACCACATGCCAAATGCATGCACCAAGACATCGAACAAATATGCCTCTAATAATACATCATAATATATATCAATAAATCTCACATATGTACCAGCCATGTACCATAACAGATCTGCCTCAAAAAAAAACATTCACTACAACAAGTGCTAAGCAACCAATAGTATCTCTAGACATGTATAAAAAAAATTCCTCAATAGATCAATGATATCTCTACCTATCATCACATCATCATGATATATCTCATAACCAAAGTGCCATAAATTCATTGTCATAACTAGAATTGTTCCTCAACGGAAAATGCCTCAATCCACACTCTAGGGTTAGCACCATGCATCCAAGATAAGCATCAAGCATATGCTTCAACACTCAACTATATGTCATCACCATACATACATAAACCATACATGCAAGCATATAATCATGTAAACTTGCAACAAACCACGTCAGACCCTGCAAAACAGAGTTATACCATCACATCATGCTGCAACTCATCTGCATAGCCTTCTTTTCCAAGGCTTTTACCAAAGATACGCAGCATGTTCCACAGGAAACTTGTGTGTGTGTGTGACCTTTCTATAGGTCACCTCGCTTATGTACATGACTTCTTCTATAGGAGCTTATGTATGCTTCAGAAAATTTCAATCTTGAGCTTACCTCATGGCTGCCATTCTATTTTAGTTGTTCAGTCTTCTTCATCCACTTTTGAAGGTGTCCCAGCTTCTCATATCTTGAGCTCTGAGCTTCCATATTTTCAATATTGTCTTCCTTCCTAGTTTCATGTGTTCTTCTTGTGATGCTATATGAAGCACTCCTCATGGGTTTTCTTCTTGTGTTCYARCAATCCTGGGATTTGTGGACAAACCCACTACAACTGTAGCATATCATGGTGTGACAATGAGCAGCAATGTGTCCCACTTTATTACATATCCAACATCTTAGGGTGTTATGGAATATTGCAACATCTTTCCTTGTATAATGTCTTCAATCCAAATGTTTGTGACCATATTCATTACATGAGAAGCAGTGACCATGAAAAATATTTCCATACCTCTGCTTTGGTGTCCACCTTGAAGGTGTCTCTCTTCTGAATTTGCTTTGAGATGTAAATATGGATTTTTGTCTTCCTAGCTTTGTTCTTTTGAAATTTTCCTTGCTTTGTGTAGATTGTTGACTTGCAACATTGTTGTCACCTTTTGAGAATGAAGGACTTACCTCATGCTTCTTAGAAGTGTTGGCTTCAAGGTGTGTAGCTTACTTGTTTTATCCAAGACCTAATTTATCATTTGGTGATCTTTGACTATCCAAGATTTCATTCAAGATTGTTGAGTTGTTCATGAACTTGATATGAGTATTTGACTTCTCTACTTTATTTCTTATATCAGCAACTTCAGCTTCCAACTTATGACATGACTCTTCCTGTTCATTTACTTGATTCTTTAACAGTTCCTCTACTCTTTTGGCTTCTTCAAGTTGAGTCCTTAAATTTACATTGATTTTAAGATATTCAAGGATTTTTCTAATCTCATCATCTGCGCTCTTCTTTTCTTCTACTTGATTAGTTATATCATTCTTTAGTTTCTTGATCTCTTCTTCATGCTTCACGAGTATTTTCTTTAGTGCCATGATATGCCTTGGGTATTTTTCTAGGACCTCCTTAGTGTATTTTTCAAGATACTCACAGGAAAGTGAGACATATCTTATTTCCATGCTAACTTCTTCTAAATTAGTTATACTTTTATCTTTAAGCTCTAACAAATATTCCTCTTCATTATTTGCAAATTCTATACAAACTTCTTCTATATCTTCTTCTTCTTTTGTAAGAGAGCATTTAACTTCACTAGGAGTATTGTAATCAAAAGATTTCAAAGAGTTTGTACCTTTGTTTTCCTTGATGGAATTGTCTTCTTTATCTTGGTATACCTTCTCTAGCTTCAACCATATATCCTTGGAGGAAGTACATTGTCCCATGCTTTCTTTGACAAAACTTGAGAGTCCATTGAAAATGGTCTTGAGAGCTAATGCATCATTCTTCTTTGTTTCCTTTTATGCTGCAAACTTTGAATTATTCTTCAAGGGAACTGATCCACCAATCGATGCATTCCAAACACTTGATCCTTTTGCCTTCAAAAATCCTTTCATTTATATTCTCCATGCCGAGTAATATGTCTCATCAAAGAGGGGAAATTCATCTGCATGTTCATCCATTTGTGTGTCCATGGATCTCCTTCAAGCTTGTAAGGCTTATGATGAAGGCATGCTCTGATTCTAATTGTTGGACACACCAACCACACTGAGAGGGGGGGTGAATCAGTGCAGGCTCTTTTTACACCTTTACAAAACACCTTGGTTAGCAATCATCATTTACTCATTATTCATTACTTTCATCTGTATGTAAACATGTCTCATTAGAAAACATTATCAATAAATCATCACCATAAATCACACAAGGAAAACAAGATATATGTATAAATTTCTTTTATATGACAGACTACAATCCTTGGGGTTTATCAGCATCAACTGAATAGAGAAACAACTCTACAAGAGCAGCAACTCTCAATGCAAGACTCAACTTGCAAATCTCAACAACAACTGAGATGTGAGAAATCCAATCCTCAAGTACAAGACCTTGTTTGTGGACATAACCAAATATGCCAACAGGTACGTGACCTGTCAATAGTGAAACATGCGTATGTATACAACCAGTCTATACTGCAACATGTCTATGTACGTGCTCTTCCTTTTGTCAACCTGCGTACACCTTCATAAACTAGGGTTTCTGAAACTTCAAACTTCTGACCCTTCATACCCTTTATGTAGCTGTCACATCCACTTGTGACATGTCACTGTAATCTTCCCGCCACTACTCAATTTGTACCATCACCAATCACAAACATATCTATACCATCCAACAATCTATGCATGCTCCTCATGCATACAAAATCACAAATCATGAATATCTCTCAATCAGAATAGAATTTAACTATTCAACCAACTAGCTACCATATTCAGACATCAATACAACCATACAAATAATTCCTCAAGCATTCACCATACCATGAGAAAGTCTAAACATCAAGACAATATGTACTCATACCAGAACCTCTGTAGCAAATATGAACCTGTAGAATGTTGATCTGGAACTTTCTTCAGACTTCAGGATCCTGACACCAACACTTACTCAAGATTTTCATGTCCTTTCCAAATGTATGTGCACTTCTTTCCTTCATCCCATGTATATACGCACCTTAGCCCACTACAACACTCGTACTACCTCAGAAAACTAGGGTTTTTTGAACCTCTGAAACTTTCACTGTCAAAACCTCAGACTTACAGAACTTATGATGCGTCCTTGAGTACCTACAATAAATCTTTCACCAGAATAAATCTTCAATATGCTCAAGAGATTCACACATAAGAGACCCTTGCTCTCTTATTTATACTTCTCCAAGTAGCTTCCTCATCTAACAACTCTAACCAAATTCCCTCTTTTTGGGGCTAACCCACTTCTAACCACTTGTCCACTTATAACTACTTTCTCCACAAATAGTAACTTCTCCACTTCTAGTTGCAACTAATTTATTTTTAATTGTTTTCTTGTTGCAACCACTTAACCCATGACTAACCACTNAACCACTTGTCCACTTATAACTACTTTCTCCACAAATAGTAACTTCTCCACTTCTAGTTGCAACTAATTTATTTTTAATTGTTTTCTTGTTGCAACCACTTAACCCATGACTAACCACTTTGACTAGTCAACTTCTTCTAGGTTCTTCTTAGCATAATAATTTGACTTCTTTGACTTTCCAGGGGCTTCTAGACAACACATGAGGGTTCTCCAACTTCATATGGCCATAACTCTCTAGCTGTGAGAAGTTATGTGACGTTACACATATCATCGGAAATGGCATGACGAGCACTATCCATCTAGAATAGTCTCACTTACAAATTCACTAATATTTGTTACATTATTCCACAATCAACATTGGGTTCCTTAACCACACATATAGGAACTCAACTACTTAACCATTTGGACTTCGCAAAGTGTCTTCCTGTGAGGGATTTCACCATAAGGGGACCACTTTGGATTTCATCCATTTGGTACTTCCTATCATCCATGACAAGACATCAATGATCAACCTTTACATCATCCCATCTATACATTAATCCAACTGGAACATCAACTCATGACACCTCATGACATTATCCCTCAGACATCAATTACATCCATGACCACATGATTCAACAATCAATACATCAATGATACAGATACATTATTATGACAATACTTGACATCAACTCTTTGACATCAATCCTTTGACATCAATGGCAACATAATGCAACATAGCTATCCCAATAAAAACAATCATCAAACATATGTAATCATTAATTATTTACATATGTGTAATCAATGAGTTTTATCATGCAAAATATTGAATTTCAATTGTTTTTTTGTTGCATAAAACAAAATACAATGGAACCCATTCATCACATAGGATGGGAAAACAACGTAAAAATTGGTTGATCACAAAATTTATGAGGAGCACTTACCTTTTTCTTCCTTAACAAATCATATTTGTTGTGTGTAAATACATTAATCCAACTGGAACATCAACTCATGACACCTCATGACATTATCCCTAAGACATCAATTACATCCATGACCACATGATTCAACAATCAATACATCAATGATAATGATACATTATGACAATACTTGTCACCCCACATCAACTTTGACATCAATGGCAACATAATGCAACAAGTATCCCAATAAAACAATCATCAACATATGAAATTACACTTTTAATATATGTAATCAATGAGTTTTATCATGCAAAATATTGAATTTCAATTGTTTTTTTGTTGCATAAAACAAAGTACAATGGAACCCATTCATCACATAGGATGGGAAAACAACGTAAAAATTGGTTGATCACAAAATTTATGAGGAGCACTTACCTTTTTCTTCCTTAACAAATCATATTTGTTGTGTAATATATATATATATAGTATATATATATATATGGTATATATATATATATATATATATATATATATATATATATATATATATTACTTTAACACATTATTGCATTTAAACTAATTAAAACGTAAAGTCACACTCTTTTGCATAAAGAGATATGACTTTACCCAATTACGTGTATATATAACTCATTTTGTATACCAAATATATCAATAAATAAAGAATATTATATGTTATAAAATACATTTATTGTTGTATTTGGCTTTCATCTTCCAGTTGGTATCAAAGCGTTATGTTTTCCTCGCCTCCTTTGTAGTCCCTCTCCCACTCCCATCCAAAGTCCCTCTCCCACTCCCATCTGTGACCTCCATTTGCAATCCCTCCCTCTCGCACGCACTCCTACTCCAACTCTCATTCCCACGTAGCCCACGCACATCCATATCTAAGCTCACCCCTTCTATCATTTTGTCCCTTCCTTCATATCTCATCTTTCTATCATTTCTCCCCTTCCTTCATATCTCATCTCGCCACCCTCCCTTCCCCCCTCGATCTCTCAGCTCTCCCCTTCTATCATTTGTCCCCTTCCTTCATGTCTCAGCTCGCCATCCCTCCATTCCTCCCCCATCTGATCTCTTCCACCATTCCACCTCGCATTCGACATATGAAACCCTCACATCTGCCTCCTTCATTCCTCCTCATGATTTTCAGGTTCTCTCCAATCGCTCGACCATAGCTTTCCTGTCTGCCCATTCTACAAGATTCACCATCCATTTTCCCACCCAATTCCACCATTCCACCATTTCGTCATATGTATATTTAAAATATTAATATATGTTTAATACTCTTATATATATATATATATATATATATATATATATAAAATAAATATTAAATATATTTAATATTTATCCCTATCCTTCTGTCGATTAAATATATGGATGATTTACATTACTACAATGAATATATGTGTAATCAACACACACACACACACACACATAACTTATCGTCCCACCCTCTAGCTCATAAGTGAGAGATATATATTCCTCATGGTTCACAAAGAGCCCCAATCAACAATTGGCTCATGAAGAGTCAACATGTCACAAGTGGCATTTGTAAGTGTGGAGGATACCATTGTGCAAGGAATTTTTGCACTAAAACATATCGGTGCATTTAATTTATTTATATGCACTTGTGTGTTATTAGCATATGTATACATCGATGCATGTTACACACACACACACACACACCAAGAAAAACCATCAGGCACTTCCCCTCATTTTGAGGATGGTACCTAAGGTATACCACTCACAAAGAGCGAACATGTCACCAATGAGATTTGAACCTGGGTGTGAAGGATAATGTGTTCTCATATCAACCACCTAAGCTAGACCCAATTGACATTGTAATCAACTGATATATCTATTTAAATGATACAATACATTAAAGCAATGATTATATTTTAAAATATTAATTAAAATACAAAAATAATATTATTATAAAAAATATTTGATTTTCTAATATGTAATTGAAATTTTATAAAACAAAAGAGAAACAAGAAGCTGCATTTTCATACTTGCAAAAATATTAAATCAAATGCAAGGAAATTTGGCATGCACGATATTATAACATGGACTAGTGTTGAGTGCTCCTTATATGTAGGTGCGTACCATCGCTTTTTGTATGTACTAGAGCACCAATTCTATTTATAAAACAAAAGCACCAATATGGTGAATGTCTATCAAGTGCATTTTTTAATCTGTGGAGCATTAGTGCTTATAACTACACTAAGCACCCTAATGCTCATTATTACAATAAAAGGCATTGTTATCTTCAATGATACCATTCACATCATCATTACCATCACCATTACCAGGATTTCACGGTGCACAAGGAGATGTACCCCTTCAGTGTCTAACAATATATATAGAGCACAAATGATTTATATTTCATAATATGTATCAGTGTGTTGTATATAGTGGTGCATTGTGCACCATACTATTAGAAGCACACCATAAAAATAAGCTTTACTAAAACCTTCAGTCGCCTTTTTTTTTAATTATAATATATTTCTATTTTCTTTAGTAAAAAAATTTTTGGTCATTCTACCTAATCTTGTAACAATAAAAACCTTCACTAAAAAATTTAGTCAGTAATGTTTTCCTTCTAGTACAGTGACTTTAAACACTTAGAAATTCACCAAATAAAATACCAACTTAGCATGTATATATCTATATCAATATATCTAAAGCAGTAGAAAATTGGAAAATTAATATTATGAAAGACAAACAACAAAATTTTACTCACTAATGTTTTCCTTCTAGTGCACTGACTTCTACATTAAACACTTAGAAATTTACCAAATAAAATACCAACTTAGTATGTATATAGCTATATCAATATATATAAAGCAATAGAAAATTGGAAAATTAATATTATGAAAGACAAACAACACAATTATGAGGGGTATCTTTTAGCTATGGGCTAAACATTCTACGAAATGATGATTTTTTCCGAGGATATTTGTCCGAAATTCGGCGAGAAATTGTTGGATTCATATCTTTGAGTGATTATTCTGTAAAATCCAAGTGCCCCGGGAGTTTTTCAGCATGTTGAATCCATTTCTGTATTCAGAAATAAATTTTAAACAACAAAAAATAATAATTCGTGTAAATTTATATCATCAAATTCCGACGAAAAAAAAAACATTTCATAAAACAACTAGCCAACACTTATTTTTTTATCTACAACATACTCCATGATCAACATGATGAAAAGTCACATTAGTTAACTAATTGAATATCATGGTGTGGGTCAAATAATTGTTTTTGATAAATGAGGCACCTTATCATAGAGATAATGGTAAAGGATAGGTTGATTTCCTATCACATTGTATTTGCCCTCCCAATGCATAAGATTCCCTACTTCAATCATGGCTGACTTACTTTTTATGACAAACTCACTTTTACAAGAATTTTCTATTGGGTGGGTGAACATACTATGATATCCTTTCCACTAACAATGGAAAAATTCGAAAACCCATTGAAATGTGTTATCCATGTGATGTGATTGGAACAAAAGCAAAAGCAATGATATACCATTAAGAAAGATAGTAACCACTCTATTGAGAAGATTTTTGTAGTCAACTTAGATGTGATGGCATTCACTTTTAAGGAAGCTTTTAAGGTGATAGAGAGAGGGCAACGTCTAAATATTGTACCAAAGATTGTGAATGATAACTTCATTTATGTACATAGTGTTAATTAAATAAATAATATAATTGTTTTGTCCCGTGTATAATCAAAGTTTTATAATTATATGAAAATTTTAACATGTGTTATAATTTTGAGTAAGTCTTTGTTTACATAATATAAATGAATGTTCATGAATGTGGAGATATGATTTATGGAAATAACTTAATTTGCAAATGATCATAAAAAGATGAATAAGTTGATCATGATATTCATTTTGAATTAACATTTTATGTTATATTATGTAAATGAGTAAATAAACAAGAGAATTTCATATTGAAATTCTTGTAAGAAGTTTTGAAACGTACAAAAACATTCTAGATTGTAATAATGTTTTGGAACATTTTTTTCAAAGTGAAATCAAACTATATAGTGTCTAATCACAAACAGGAAGTATAAGAATTACCCATTACAATATTTTCAAGACTTGTGTTTCAAAACTTTATTAGTACATGTAAAGATGATAAGACCCAAATTAATAAGTTTTTATTATTCATTTTTCCTTTTTTTTTTTTATAAAATAATTTTGTTTTTTAATATAAAATTATTATAAAAGGATATGAGTTAATAAAAATATTATTAAAAAAATGGTAAACAAATAAATGATAATGATAAAAAATTTATTAAAAATAAATAAACAAATAGATGATAATGATAGAAAAGTTATAAATAGATAACATAAAATCTCATATGTATATTTAATAAATACAAGGTTAATTTTAAAATACAAATTTCATCAAATCAAATTCATAATAGTTTATACTACTTCACTTAAAAAAAATAATAATAACTTCTATGATTAATAAAAACATAATAATCATTTTTTTAATTCAATTTGAGTGAAATAAAATAATAGTTAACCTACCACAATTATTTATATATATGATTTATAATTTCCAWTTTTTTAATTAAATAATTAGAAGAAT
The DNA here is from genome assembly GCA_010110895.2 of Picea sitchensis. Taxonomy (NCBI): domain Eukaryota; kingdom Viridiplantae; phylum Streptophyta; class Pinopsida; order Pinales; family Pinaceae; genus Picea; species Picea sitchensis. The sequence continues at coordinate 84,338 of SNQJ01S0005503.1, read as the reverse complement.
ATTTTTTTTTTTAATTTATAATTAAATTTACAAATTAATGGAATTTTGTTTCATATTTATGATGATGATGATGATGATGATTAACGTTCAACGAGACTGAATTGGTCTATCGGACCTTAAGAGGGTAAGGAATTACTTGCAATTCTTTAGAATTTTGTTTTTGTGCGCGAAAAGCATTAAGATTACAACTTTCCAAGATCACCATAGTTTTGTTGAGTTAAAAGGTTAGGAAGGTTGATAGTGTGACAAATATTTTGAAATTGAAATCTGATCTGGGTATAGGCTTGACAATCTAAGAGAAAATGATTTGCATCTTCAACCTTCTTAGCGTCACAAAGGTGACACACTCTTTCATCCCATGACGTTTTAGGAATAGAACAACGCCCAGTTTCACTATGGAGCTCATGAGAATTTGTTCTTATCTTATCAATGCTTATTTTTTTCTTTACACTTGTCAAAATAGAGAGATAATTTTGATCTTCTAGATTAGGGTTGATTACATCCTTATAATATCTTAATTTTCTTTTTTCCTCTAACTTTTTATCGGACCATATTTTTTCCTTAAAATTTGATTTAAGGATATTTTTAATAGTATCCTTATTCTGCAAAATGGTCTCTTCCATGATTCCCCACAGGCTTAGCCAAGACTGGGCATCTTCATGTCATCCTCGCTTGAGTCGAAGGTGGTTACGACTAGATTTTGAAGCAGTTTTAGTAAGTCTGTTGTCTTCCATGTTGTTTAACTTGTTCTTATACATTAAGTATCTAGTCATATTAATTGTGTTTCATATGAATTGTGTTTCGTATTAGTGTTTATTTTATTGTGATATTGATTCTTACACACTTTGTATAAAAAATATAAAATTATAATATTTATTTACAAATTAATTGGTGTTTGTTATTAATATTCAATTTTTAGTTAATTTAAATTAGAGTTAAGATTAAAGAGTTATAAATAATGTCAAAGTGCTTCCACATAATTATAGACCTAGTCTAAATGTATTATGAATTGGTTTTTTTTTATGATCATAACAAAAATGAAAATCTTATTAAAATCATTTTTAGATTTGATGAAATTACAAATATCAAATGTGAACATTGTGCAATATAATTATAGTAAAAATAATTAAATATGTTAAATCCATCTTTACAATAAAAATAATACTTTCATCAATTCAAAATTACAATTTAACAAATATATCTCACTCAATTTCAATAATAACAAATCATTAAAATATATATATATATATATAAACTCATTACAAAATTACACACCACCTCCCTATAATCCTTACAAACACTTAATCCATCATTATGACTCACAGATGGACCAACATGTTATTTCAACTTCGAGTCATGGTCAATCATTTTAATATGAAGTTTGGCCCACATAGGATTGCCAAAACAATTTTCCTACTTTTAAGTGATTACATTAAAGAAAACAACCTCACTGAAACTTCAAGATTCAACAAGTACAGTATTTGACAATCACAACTTATGTCACGTCACACAGACAAGCAACCATTGCGTGGGATCTCAAGCCATGGACAAAAGTGTACCCATTAATAAAGAAGAGAAGAACGTTTTAATGCTTTGGAGCCTTTGTTTTCTAGGTAATGTAATGTTGACATGCTGGTGGTCATGATGGTACTTATACCAACAACAACATACATCAATGAAAACATGCACACACCCTCCAATGCATACATACAACCAATGAGAACAAATACACCAAATGAGAGCAGACATACACCAATGATAAATTGCAAAGTATAAAATCACATTCTAGAAATACCAATCCAATGGGTTTAAATCATGATTGCTTCTCATCCAAGTTAGTACAAGTCCATTAACTAGTCATGAGTCTAATGGATATAGTCATGTCAATCCTAGACACACACCATTGCATACTCCCACCCCATCATGGGTTTAGGCTTATTTTTCACAACCAAGATACATGCAATCCCCTTATACATCGAGTAAATGCATTCATTGATTGAAGTCATAGTCATTATAGTTCAAATGGAATTTCCATGTAACCTATGGGTAATGTTCAAATGGAATTGCTTTGTAACCTATGGGTAGTTTCCAAATGTGGCCAGAAGGTTAGTTTTCCCTTTTCAACTACATATATTCCAATGTCATGTTGAAAAGCCTAAAGTCATGGGAACGAATAGAATAAGTGTTGTGCTTTTTATAACTTTCCTTAAATGGTGGTTATGAAATATAACAATGATCAAGTGCAAGGTGAAGGTTGACATGCGTGGTTGTATGGCTAAAGTCGTTGCTACCCAATTAATGATCATGGTTTGATTATGGTTACCAGAGAGGGAAATAAAGCTTTTATCAATCTAGTCCCACAATCTCACCACCTAAATCTCATGTATGTTTATGCATGATATACACTTTCACAACTTTATTATTATCAAAACCATCATTCTACACTTTCACAACTTTATTATTATCAAAACCATCATTTTGCCCAAAAAGTTATAATGAGCCATTACAATGACATTTGCTCTTAAATAAGTTTTCCATGGTATCTGAAATTTGTATAAGTAAAATTGGTATCACACATACCCATAATTTCCAGAACTATACATGATGCATATGTTTAGGTACTTTTTTTTTTTAATCGGAAATTTTTTTAATATATTAAAATATATGTTGTTCTCAAAATAATACATATAATTGTATGTTTACATCCATCTCCAAAGGTATTTCTAAAATAAAAGTCTTTCATAGTAGACCTTCAAGTGCTTTAATACCATGCAATATCACACATACCCATAATTTCCAGAACTATACATGATGCATATGTTTAGGTACTTTTTTTTTTAATCGGAAAATTTTTTAATATATTAAAATATATGTTGTTCTCAAAACAATACATATAATTGTATGTTTACATCCATCTTCAAAGGTATTTCTAAAATAAAAGTCTTTCATAGTAGACCTTCAAGTGCTTTAATACCATACAATATTTCATACAAAGCTTCAACCGAATCAAAAAGATACATCTAAAAGATGGAGTGAGGAGTCCCCAAGGCCTACAAAATAGCAAAACTACAAAAATATGGATTTAAAACCAGTCATAAAAAGAGATGTGTAAAGAGAATGGGGCCCTTGTGACCATCAATCCATTTGTTGTATTGGATCTTTCCTTCTGACATTTGAAGCGTTTTTTTTGACAAGGTAGATGTGAGCAAAATTGATGCATATGTTTAAGTACTTAGTCTTCCAAGAGTATTACATATACATATAATTTCTAAAACTATGCAGTATGCACTTTTTTTGGCACTAACAGACTTGCAAGAGCATCTTAAGCTTATTGTAATGGTGAGAAAAGTGAGAAAATAGAGATCTTCTAAAATGACCAGCTTATAATCTTGGGAAATTAGGGCATTTAAGAAGGGTTGTGATTATGAAATAAGTATAATTTGAAGTTGTGTAATTAATAAGTCAAGATTATTTGTCAATATTTTTAACAAGAAGTTTTAATTATTGGATGCTAGTTTTAAAAATGATAATTGACACTATGTGATTTATTTTGCTAATTTTAATCTCATTTTTACACTTTTATGAGCATTACATAATATAACGTGTTAAGTAGATTATTTGAGTTCTTGAAAATTTGGTCATCACAATAACATTCGTGGTAAATGTGTTATACTGAATGGTTTGAGTATTAAATACTCTATACTAATAATTTGATTGGGATTTCATTTCACATTAATGTTTTCCATCTAATAATAAGAAACAAACATGTTTGTGGATTTCATTTGGGACTAATCCAAAATTCCTCTATGAAACATTGAGTTATCAAATGTTAGTAGAAATGATAAATAGCTAGATATTTCTTATTGAACCATCCACGAAACTAAATATGATATGGGACAACAAAGTTTAAACTTTACATCATGTACGTTATTTTCCAAAAGATTAAAACAAGGAATTATAATGACTAGAGCTAGTGATATAATAGCGGGATCTAAATCATGGACTCGGTTTACTCAACTCGATTTGGTTAGGGTTTGCTTTGCATTAAGGGGTACCTACCTCATTGATTCTACTCTCAACCTTCTACTTCTTGCATACATCATTTTCTTAACCAACCTTACTATATTTGTCACTAGATCTTCTTGAAATGTTGATTCTCAACCTCTGATATGCAAATTCAACATCTCCATGATCTGTGGGCATACTACATAGTGTAGAAGAAAGTGTTGGTTAGTTTCTACCTCCCAATTTCCACATACTTGTCATAATCATTCCTCCCATGACTCGGTCCATTCCTCCCTTCTTGTTTTGCATCTCAACCTGTGTAGATCAATTCTTAGTTGTACTATTACTTTGTTTTCACAGTATTGGATGTTAAGCTTTAAGTATTTTTGCACTTTGATCTCCCACTATGTATTTAAGTAGTTTATATATTATTGTTGTTTCGTGTGTGTTTTCTCCATTTTCGTGTTTCGAAGAAAGATATTATTATATAAATTCTCAATAAAATCTATGTGATATCCATAATAATTATAAATCTTACAATTACATAAACATATTCCATAATTGAGATTTTGTTTCAATAGAACTATAAATATTTTCTTCATAATTGAGATTTTGTTTCAATAGAACTATAAATATTTTCTTCCATGTAGAATTTTAGTTGAAACCCGATAAAGGGATGTCTAATCTCATTGAAAGCCTGTAAAGGGAATCCATTCCTTTATGATAGTTTGAGTTGTGGAATGTTTGAAAAAATAAACTATCATGTGAACTCTTGCACAAAGAAGAGTACCCAACCTGTAAACACTAAGGATTTTCTTTAATAATTTAGTTAAATTTATGTGTTATCATTCGAGGCTCGACCTAACTTTATGTTAGGATTTTATTTCATATCAATAAGAAATATTTTCTTCATTACTTTTCTCTTCCATAACAAACCTGGTAATAATAAGGATAATTTTATCTTCCAAAACAAACCT
>SNQJ01S0005503.1:43214-75447 GCA_010110895.2 Picea sitchensis | reverse complement strand
TTTTTTGTCCATTTGATTAATCTTGGTTAAAAATTATTGTTGCTAATGTCCTCGTTCTTCAATTACTTGGGCAATAAAGGATTTGTTGAGCTAGTACAACTCGACCAATTTCATGTACTTGTTGTCCTTGCTTCTAGAGAAGCATGTGTTTGAGACCCAATTCACAAATTCTGCATCAATCTGCTTAGTAGGGGTACACATTGTTTTGTTGTGTTCAACCTCTTCTTTTATAAGCTTGGAAAATCGTTGATGGTATGTTAACTATACCCATGGCCTTAACCTAGTCTCTTGTCATTTTCTTCATTGGCTCTAATCATTTCGATTTCTTACATGCTTGTTTACTTCGACCTTTAGCCCCCTACCAACTTTTTCCAACCTCGACCCCTTTCTTAAACTCCATCTTCCAAGTTTTAGGAAAGCTTCCCAAACAATAAGACAAAAACCCAAGCAACTCCAAATCCCTTGAAACTCTCTCAAGAATGAGAAGGGGTCGAGAGGGGGAATAGTGTGGAGAGCACACTAAAACCACCGAAAGAATATGAAACCACAACCAAAGAGGGAGAAACCAAAATTTAGGAAGAAAATCACCAGAACATTGAGATTCAGAGTGAGGTCTCCCTAACTAGACTAGGATAAACGCCGCCAAAAAAATTCTACTCGAACCAAGGCTAGTAACATGCCAAACTAAACCAAGAAGAAACCAACTCCAAATGAAGTCAACTTACTTACCTCGTGAAGTAGAGGATTCGTTATTGTATCCCTTCCCAACTTCCTCTAAAACATCCTCCATAGTCCGCAAACCTATATCAAACCCAAGACCAAATCCTTTCATAATGCTTTGCATGAGTGGAGTATTTATTGCATAATGAATAAACTTACATTCAACACAAAGGAGACAAGCCATGATGACACCTATCTTCTCCGTTGTCCTATCCCTTCCCCCATTTATCACCCAAAGCATGTCAAGGTACAGATGGCTAAGTTGAAGAGGGACATGCATCCCCCCATATGCTTGTTGATCACGTCCTTGGTACCTAATATAGGGATATTAATGGAGTGAGTTAATAAGTAGGTGAATTCGATCTTTTCAGCGAGTCCAATTTTTTTGGTAGGTAAAGTTCCATTTATTTTTTCTAAATTTTGACTATCTAGATCGTCTTAAAATGTGTCAAAATGCCTAGGGGCAAAGTTCCATAGTCAAAGTTCACATCAATCGGGTGGAACTATGACTTTTGACAAAATTCCTAGAGGATTTGGGGAAGAATTTCCATCCAAAAGGGGGTGTTTTTGTCCACTTGTTAACTTATTCCTTACTAAGTTGGTCAATTATTGGATGTTAGTTTTAAAGGTGATAATTGACACTATGCAATATATTTTTTTAGTTTTAATCTCACTTGTATACCTTTATGAGCAACACATAATAGAATGAGCATTGAGTAGACTATTCAAATTTATGAAAATTTGGTCATCATTGAATAACGTTCATGGTAAATGTGTTATAGTGAATGGATTGAGTGTTAAATACTACATATTAATAATTTGATTGGGATTGGATTCCACATTAATACTCTCCATGTAATAATAAGAAACAAATATGTATGTGGATTTCATTTGGAACTAATCCAATTCCTCTATGAAACATTAAGTTATGAAATGTTGGTAGAAATGATAGATAGATATGTGTTTCTTATTGAACCATCCATGAAACTAAATAGTGATATGGGACAACAAAGTTTAAACTTTACATCGTGTACATTATTTTCTAAAAGATTAAAACAAGGAATTATAATGACTAGATCTAGTGGTATAATGTGGGATCTAAATCATGTACTTGGTTTACTCAACTTGATTTGGCCTTCTTCTCTCTACATTAAGGGGTACCTACCCCATTGAATCTAATCTCAACCTTCCACATCTTTCTCACAACATTTTCTCAAACAACCTTACCATACCTCTCACTAGATCCTCTTGAAATGTTGATTCTCAATCTCTGATATGCAAATTCAACCTCTTCATGATCTGTGGGTATGCTACATGGTGTAGAAGAAAGTGTTGGTTAGTTTCTGCATCCAAATCTCCACATGCTTGGCATAATTATTCCTCCCATGATTCCTTGGTTCATTCCCACCTTCATGTTTCACATCTCAACCTATATAAGTCTATTCTTAGTTGTACTATAACTTTGCTTTCACACTATTGGATCTTAAGCATCAAGTATATTTGCACTTTGATCTTCCACTGTGTATTTAAGTAGTTTGTAAACTATTGTTGTTTTTTGTGCATGTTTTCTCCATTTTCTCATTTGGGAAGAAACATATTATTATGTAATCTCTCAATGAAATCTATTTGATATCCATAATAATTAAAAAAATTACAACTGCGTAAACATATTCTATAATTGAGATTTTGTTTCAATAATTAAAAAGGGTTTTGAGGTCTGGGGCTTCAAGTGTGAAGGTCTAGGATTTTTGCAGGGGTTATGAGGTGATCAATTATGTACTCTTGAATCAGAATCCATCCAACCTAGAAGGTAGTCATAGACTCATCTATCCGGCAGGAGATAGGAGCTTGACATGTCCCATTTGGACGTATTCATTGGTGACAATTGTAAGTCAGCCTCATCATTTTTTTAATGGAGGAGGAAGCCCTAGATTATGAAGGGGAGATCCAGAGCCCACATTGATTGTGGCAATCCGATGAGGAGTTCCAAGCCATGCAATCCCTTAATAGAGTATCTGATGAGGAACCCAAAGGGTACATGAAGGGTAGCTGCTCAAAAGTCATAGAGGGGTGACATGGTGCTCTAGATAGTCCCAAGCAAGGTGAAGTTAATACTAGGGGTTTTTCGTCGATCTAGAAGATTTATTCTTTCAACTCTCCATGAGAAGGAAAGGTTAGCTTATTTTATTTGGATAAGACTCGAAAGTAGAAACCCTTATCTATTAATCTTGTGAGAAGGGAGTAGGAGAAGGCAAAAGGCTCAGGGAAGGCTATCTCTCCACCAGAGCATCCAAAAAAATGGTGCATTCAGGATCATAAGGACAAGGTGAAAATGGTAGTGGGGAAGGATGTGCAGGTGATGGAAATACTAGACTTGGAAGGTAGTGGAAAATTTGTTTCATCTGAAAGTTTCGTGGAGGGGGGTCGGTCTAGACAAATGTTGCAAACGTTGGTGGGCGAATGCTTTGGTTGCATAATACAACTCCCTCCCTTGTTTCTTTGTTTATTTTATTTGATGGTCTCATAATTTGATCCCTTTTCAGGATAAATTGGCCTTGGAAGAAGTATCAATAGGCTTGATTGAAAATCTTTCTCAAGAATTTAAAGTGGAGCCAAAGAGAAAAAAGACCGGAGTGTCGGTCATGTTGTAGCTGGACTTGGAGGTGCCATGGGGCTAGACAGGGACATCTATCATGCGTAAGGATTGGGGTGGTCTTATATATAAATACTCATCATTATTTTCACATTCAACATGCCTCTAGGAGAGGATCTAACATGAAAGCATAGTTTGTTGCACTTTGGACTCTTCTACATTTCGTGCTTTCTCATGGGGTTAAAAAACTTCAGATTCTTAGTGATTCAAAAGTAGTGGTAGAATGAGCGAATGGAAAAAGTGTTGTCCAAATTGAAAGATTAACTTCACTCCTAGATCAGATTCAAGGAGACATATAGAAGCTAGACTGGTCTTCTTTCACACACACATATATCGGGAAGTGAACAAAAAAGGTTAATCAATTGTCAAAGGAAGTGCTCTCTATGGACAATGGGTCTTTCGTCTTCCAGGAATTCATGGATGACCAAGAAGTCAAGTCTGGGGCTTTTCACTTCTAATTTTTAATGTTTCGTGTCTGTTATTTTGAATTTCTAAGACAATTTTATGCAAAAAATCCCATGAGCTCATAATCTGAATGAATAAGGTATTAGGGCATGTAGCCCCATGTGAATCTATGTCAGTTATCAGTCGAGTATGTTGGGACAAATATGTTTTGTTGTTTTTTAATCTAGACATTGTAATCCTGAAGGGATGATGAAATCAATCAATCAGAGTTAATATCTTTTTTCACCAATCATGGACTTATTAGAAAATGATATTTATTTTAACACGTATATTTCATTTATGAAATATAATATTTTTTCCTATGAAAAAATATTGAGATTCCATTAAAACTATAAATATGTCTTCCATGTATAATTTTAGTTAAAACTTTGTAGAGGGGTGTATAATATTGTTAAAACCCTATAAAGGGCGTCAAATCCCTTGTCATAGTTTGAATTGTGGAATGTTTGCATAMATATACTATCATGTGAACTATTGCATATAAAAGAGTACTCAAGCTACAAGACATTGAGAACTTTCTCTAATAAGTTASTTAAGTTTATGTGTGATCATTCAACACTTAGGCATAACTTTATGTTAGGATTTCATTTCATATCAATAAAATATTCTCTTTATTAATTTTCTCTTCCAAAACAAACCTGATAACAATAATAAGGATACTYTACAAATTCAAAACCCCAAATTTCCCTCCTTCCACAATAATTTAGGTTGTTTAGCTTGTTAATTTCTTTCCATAAAACTTAACAATAGTTGTTCAATGATGTAATGTAGCTCCTCTTAGTTTGTTCCTCAAACCTACTATTTATTATTTCATTTGGCATTACATGTTATTTAAAATTAAGTAAGTTTGTATGCTAATTTTTTTTTTTAAACCAAAACTGAATTTGTATTCATTTAAAAAATGCTACACTGAAGTTAACAACATATTACATCAAACTAATTCAATAATAATTTCTAATTGTCCAAGCTCAATAGCCCCAATTCAAAACTTACTAACTTAGTTTGCCAGTTGTCCAAAAATGCTACATTCCAATATTTCTTACATGAATATATTCTTATGAATTGTTTGCACAATAATAGACAAAAACAATACATGATTATGTTGGATTATGAGCCTCACTTCTTGTCACCATTGGTTGAGTTATTGAAGGGGATTTTTCTTATTTCCCACTACCATCCAAATTTATTTTGCATTTGTTGGAGTCCTTGCTATTTCGACTTGTTCTTATTTGTCTTTATCTGGTGGTTCTACATTTTATTTCCCAATGCCTCGACTTCTTCAACATACTCTACCCAACTTGTTGATGGTCGCGGACTTAATTGACTATGTGTTCCTTCCCCCAAATCAAGAGAGATTAGGGGAATATCAATTTCCTCTATCACAAATTCCTGTGGCACCACACTAAGATTGTATGCTAATCTGATTAAATAGACTGAGTGTTTTTTTTGTTGTAAATTAACTACTCCTCTAGATTACTATTATACAAAAAATATTACGGTCATTCCATACTATGACCAATTCCCTAGAGTAATTGGTCAACATATGTCAAATTTCTAGAAAAGTTGTCCAACATATGTTTAAAAAGGATTGAAATAGTGTCTAAAAATAACAACATTTGAACCTATATAACTGAAACATATATAGATAACTAATGACAATCCTAAAACACATTGGCAAGAAGACTTGCCATGGATGCTATCGGTCTTCACCTTCCTCATCCAAATATTCAAAAAGGTAGATCTGTTGAGAGGTTGTTCCTTCCTTTGCTTGAGATTTACCTACCCCTATTACTTATGCTAGAGTATGTTCTTCATCATCTTGATGTTCTATAACAACTTATATGCCGTAGATGGCTTCATATTTTTTTTCCATTTGATTTAGCTTGGTTAAAATTTCTTGTTGCTAATGTCCTTGTTCTTCAACAACTTGGGCAATAAAGGAATTGTTGAGCCAATACAACTCAATCAATTTCATGTACTTGGTGTCCCTACTTCTCGAGATGCATGTGTCTTGGACCCAATTCACAAATTGATTATCAACATGCTCAATATGGGTGTTCCTTCTTTTGACTTTGACCACATTTTATTTTTTTCCAAACTCTTCTTTTATAGGCTTGGAAAAGCGCTGATGGTGCCTGTTAGCTATAGCCATGGCCTTAGGCTAGGCTCTTGTCATTTTCTTCTTTGGCTCCAACCCTTTCAAATTCTTACATGCGTTTTTCCTTCCACCTTTAGCCCCCCACCAAATATTTTCAATCCTATCCCTTTGCTTAAAATCCATCTTTTGAGTCTTAGGAAAGTTTCCCAAAGGCTAAGACAAAACCCAGGCAATTCCAAATCCCTCAAAACTCTCTCGAAAATCAGAAAGGGTCGAGAGGGGGAATAGTGTGGAGTGTGGAGAGCACACTAAACCCACCTAGAGAAGATGAAACTACAACCAAAGAGGGAGAAACCACAATTCCAGAAGAATATCACTAGAACGTCAAGATTCAGAGTGAGGCCACCCAAACCAAACTAGGAAAAAGTCTACTCTGACAAAATTTAGTAACATGCCAAACTAGACCAAGACAAACCACCACAAACCAAGAATAAACCAACTCCAATTGAATTCAACTTGCTTGCCCCGTGGAGTAGAGGGTTCAATGTTGCAACCCTTCCCAAATCCATCTACAAAATCTGCCATAGTCCACAAACTTGTATCAAACCCAAGACTAAATCCTTTCATAATGATTTGCATGAGTGGAGTACTTGGTGCATACTTAACAAACTTACATTCAAGATGAAGGAGTCGAGCCATGATGGCTCTTGTCTTCTCCCTTGTCCTATCCCTTCCCCCATTTATCACCCGAAGCATGTCGAGATACAAATGGATGAGCTGAAGAGGGACATGTGTCCCCCCATCTACTTGCTTCCTAACATTCGATATGGGGATATTAAATGGAGTGAGTCAATAAGTAGGAAAGTTCAATCTTTTTGGTGAGTACATCGTTTTTTGGTAAGGTAAAGTTCCATTTCTGTTTTCCGAATTTCAACAACTTGGATCATCTTAAAACGTGTCAAAATGCCTAGGGGAAAAGTTATATAGTCAAAGTTTGCATTGATTGGGTGGAACTATGACTTCTAACAAAATTCCTAGAGGATTTGGGGGAGAATTTCCACTCGAAAGGGGGTGTTTTTGTCCACTTATTAACTTACTCCTTACTAAATTAGTTGTAACTAAGAATAGTAAGGTTTCATACCAACAATAATAGGTTTTGGTCTTATCCCAAATGACCATGACAACCCCTTGTGATGTTAATTTGATTACTTTTTAATTTCTATGCTGGAGTTGTGACACTATTTTTATTACTATTTTGTCTCTTTAAATTTTAAAATCTTAATTAACATATATATAATTTATATATAATTGTAAATATTTTAATTTAAACCAATTAACATTTTAATTCTTAATTGACTCTTACTTATATTTATAACCCACTTCTTTGTGTATATATATATAGAAACAAAGAACACACTTAAAAGGAAATATTTTTTCCCATAGATAACATATTCCCTCATAGATGAAACGTTCAAATGGACCGAAACATAATTCAACTCATTGACTAAGGTTTAGGTTAAGTAATTTTTTTTTTAATAAATAAATGAGGGACCTTATCAAAGAGATAAAGGTAAAAGGATACGTATCACATGGCATTTGGCCTCCCAATGCATCAGATTCCCTACTTTGATCATTCTTGACTTACCTTTACCTCGGTTTTCTAGTGACAATTTGACTTTTCCAAGATTTTTTAATCAGTCTGTGGGTGTTGATACCATAATGGCCTTTCCACTAACCATGGAAAAAATTCGAACACAATGAATGAAATGTATAATGCATGTGATGTGATGGAAAGAAAGAGCAAAAGCAATGATATACCATTAACTATTTTATAGTTGTTTTGACAATGTAGTTAGAATTTTAATTTGCCATTGTATTAATAAAAGCGAGATGTATTATAAAGTGTAATGTGAATGAGATATTTATAAAAGCGAGATGTATTATAAAGTGTAAAGGGCAATGTTTAATATTTAATATGTACTAAAAAGTTAGTGTGATATAAGATTGTAAATAATTAAATTTTGTTAGTGTGTTTTGATGGGTTTTGTTTTGTAGGGCGATTTAAGTTTGAAACCTATTGTTATTGGGAGGAGATACCTAAAAAATCTAGCTATGTTAAGGGTTGGTGTGGTCTAGGCCAGGTGCGATCCTCAGATGATTTGACGACTTATATGTCTTTTGGTCGCAATTTCTCAACGATATGCCTGTCCCACAAAGTCATGAACACGCTAACAAACTACACACACGCACACACACACACACACACACACACACACACACATATATATGACCTGAATAAGATGTGTAATATTAGTGCTTATAATTTAAAAGAAAATTTAAGAAAATATTACCAAACATTAATTTGTATAAGTTTCTTTTTTATGAAAAATGTTTTTGGAAAATCTTTCGGGCACTTCCTCATATTTCATTAATGGCACCTGACATAAATGGATACCTAGGATAAATGTCGTTAGAGTACAACATGTACTCCTAACTTAGATGAATTCTATCGATCTTGAACACATGACTTCTCAACGAGCTCCACCTTGAAACTAGTCGATTCAAATCGATTAAGCTAATCCACTAGGCCGAAACATTGATTTATATATATATTTGTATTTTTTTCCCAAGAAAAAACTAGCAGGAAAATCTATGGGATACTTCCCCACATTCATGGTCCCTAGTAAACCAATCGATGTATAGTAGTGTGCCTAACCTAGGGAGATTCAAACTAAGCACACCTTGACATAAAAGCCAAATCTCTGAGATTCAAACTAAGCACACCTTGACATAAAAGCCAAATCTCTGACAAAATAGGCAACAACTTGTTAAGTTAACCACTTTGGTTACACACATACAAACACTAATGTAAGTGCATCTTAATTTGAAATATTTAAGTATCCATAAATTTACATCTCCATTTATTTTTATCTTTATGAGTGCTTAATAAATTCAAGGTTAAAAACTTACAAAAATAAAAATAAAATAAAAAATTTTTTATCATAATTTTTTTTTTTTCAAATATTACAAAATAAATAAATTATAATGATTAATTTAAAAAATATAAACTTTAAATTATAATAAAATATACATATTTAAATTTAAAATAATTACATTTACTATAAATAATACTTTTCAAATCAATAAATAAAAACTAATTTATAAATATAATTCATACCTACTTATTTTTTAGTAAAATTCTAAAAAAATTCTATAATTAATAAAAACCTAATACCTTAAAATTCAAAAAATTCATAAATTCATACCTACTTCACTTTTTATTAAAAATTTAATAACTTCTATAATCAATAGAGACATGATAACAATTCTCTTCAATTCCATTAGAGTGGAGTTGGAAAACTAGTTAACCAACCACAACTATATATATTACTTATAAATAAAGAAAGTACGATTAAGGTTAGTTGGATAATCATCAATAGTATATATATATATATATAATTTTTTTATTAAATTAGAAAACATTTTTTTCTATTTTTATAAAAAAATATAATTATAATTTATATAAAATATTATAAATTATTAGAATTAATAAAATATTGTATTAACATTTATTTAATTTAAATTGGTTTGTTGGATATCTGGTAAGTTTTTTTTTATCATGTAAAAATATTAATTTTGACAAGCCAAACACTTTTTTCACACTTACAAAAATCCAACAAGAATTTAAACTATTTATAAAGTAACATCCTATTTTAACCAATAAACTACAGCCCAGTAACAGTTTTGTATAAAGAAAAGCATTGGAAAACCATGAAATGAAATCTAAATTAAATAACAAAATTTTATTGGTTAGTTAATTTGATATTTGTCATAAATAATCAAATTTTATTTGTAAATTAATTTTGTATGTGTCATCTATAATTTGTAAATTAAATTAATTTTGTATTTGTCATTTATAATCAAAGTTAGTTCATCAACCAATTTTTAATAAAGTTAAATTTTTTAATAAAGATAAATTAGAGTCAAGATTAAAAGTAATGTTGATATTTTAGATTTACTTGTACACTTTCACTTTCTTTATATAAATTGAAATCAAAATTTTAAAAAATATAAATAATATAATTGTACTTCACTATATAAATATATATTTTATAATATTACAGATTAATGTACAAGTTGTACACAATCACCTTACCACAACCCTACCTTTACATGTCATTCTTACAAACACTTTATCTTTTATTAATATAATTTACATCAATGTGACTCAACACATGGACCAACATGCACTTCTAACCAGGTGTCCTTTTCCATGACTTTAATTTAATGTTAGCCTACAAAAGATTGTCACAACCATTTTTCCAATTTCAAACAAAGGCAAACAGAACAATCTACATTGCAAGATTCAACAAGTACACTATTTGATAATCTCAAACCTATGTCACTTCACAAGGACAAGCAATAACTAATACCATGGACAAAATGTGCCCATTAATAAAGAAGACCACAATGTTTTATTGCCTTGGAGCCTTTGTTTTCCAGTTAAAGTAATGTAAACATGGTGTCAATCATGATGGTACTGCTAACAACAACACATAACCAATGAGAAGGGTCATACACCCTACAATGAGAACAAATACATTGAATGAGAACATGAATATACTTAATGATAAGTTGCTAAAATACAGAATTTAAATGAAAACAAATACACTCAATGAGAACATGCATATGCTCAATGAAAAATTGCTAAGTGTAAAGCAAAATTTAAACAAAATTTTAGAAATAGAAATACATTGAATTTAAACTATGATTAAACATAATTCAAGTTAGTCTAAGTGCATTCACTAATCATGATTTTAGTGGATGAAGTCATGTCAATTCAAGTTAGTCTAAGTGCATTAATTGATCATGAGTGTCGAGGAAGAAGTAATGAGTCAAGTCTAAACATAAAAGTGCATATTTCCACACCCCATCATGTGGTCGATAAAATCAATGATCATGGGTTTTGGCATCTTTCACACCAACAATTCATGCAATTTCTTTATATACAAACCAAATGCATTCACTTATTGAGTTCACTATAGTTCAAATGGAACTAGGGTATAACTCATGGGTAGTTTCCCATGGGGCCACACTGGGTAGTTTTCCCTTAATGGGTTCTAATGCCAGGTTGAAATGCATAAGTAAGTGCACTTCTTTCTATAACTTTACTTGATGGTTCATCTCTTTATAGGAAATTTGAGCATGATCACTACATGGAGAGGGTTGACATGCAAGCTTACAAGCATGGGTAAAGTCAAGGTAAAGTCACTGCTTGACATATTAGTTCCCCAATTAATGATTATGGATTGACTATAGTTATTAGTCAATTGTCTTAGAAAAAGAAGTGAGGGAAACAAAGGTTTTTGATCATTATTGTTTTACATTTATAATATTTTTGTCACATTTATATATGTATATATTTATATGTATGATGTATATATATATATGATTTATAATTTGAGTAAGTTTAATGATTAAGAATATATGTATTTTTTTGAAAGTTATATATTCAAATGGAGAGAAGTAGGGTATGTACACTTCCATAAATTAAATAGTCAAATCATTGTACTTCCATAAACTAAATAGTCAAATCATTGTGTAAAGGGGATCCCTTGTTACATAAACAAAAAGGTCTCATACATTAATTTGATATTTGACTAAGTTGTAACTTTAAAATTAGATGATTATTTTTATTAATTATAACAATAAAAGTTATTACTCTCTCTAAATAATTAGCCATTATAATATACACTTGTATAATAATCAAAGGCCTTGACAATATCATTAAATCTTTTTAATAAGAGGTTAAATTGTCACCTTTGGTTATCAAAACTTAAATACATCATCAACTCCTCCATATGTTAGAAGGGGGCTTGTTTGTGGGTTCAATAATTGCATTGCGTATTATCGTAAATATGTCTTGTTAGTGAACATGTTGTTTCATTATTCCTGCATATGTTAGAAATAATTAGTCCCATCTCTTGGGTATGGAGATACCTCACTTGTCGACTTGAAAAAAAATAGCTATTAAAATGAGAGTGTTCTTAATTAAGTTTCACATGAAATCGAATGCTTATATGGGATGCAAAGTTTAAATTTTGTGCATCAATTTCCAACATAACAAAGTAAGACATTATGCAAATTAGAGCTAATGATGTAATGGAAAGACCCAAATTATGTGTGCAAATTTTAATTGAAGCCATATGAGACAACACATTTTAAATTTCAATGACAATTTCCAAGAGAATAAAGCAAGAAATTATGATAATTAGAGCTAGTCTTGTAACGGTAGGACCAAAATCATGGACTTGGTCAACTAAACTGAGTCTAGTCCCCTTTGCTTTGCAACAATGGCTAGTTGCTTCATTGACTCTACTCTCAACCCTTTGCTTCTTGTCTACATCATTTTCTTAGTGAACGTATCCTTACCTCTCAGTATATCCCCATGAACTATTGATTCTCAATCTTTGATATGCAAATTCAACCTCTCACTATTTTGTGTTGCACAATGTAGGAGAAAATATTGCTTAGTTTCTACCTACCAATTTCCACATACTCAACATCACCTTTCTTCCCACAACCCCTTTCGACGTTCCAATCTTCTTGTTTCACATCTCACCCTATGTGAATTGGTTCTTAGTTGTGCTATTACGTAGTTTCGTACCGTTGAATGTTAAGTTTCAAGTAGTATTACACTTTGATTTTCCGTTGTCCATCAAAATTGTCCATGTAGTATTGTTGTTTTCTTTTATTGTGTTTTCTCCATTTTCCCTTCATGTAACATTCTTGCACATAACTTCAAGAATATCACAAAGTTATTGTAATTGTAATAAAAAAGAAACTTCAAAATAGTTACCACTACCTTGGGAATTTAACACATTTAGAATGAGTTACGACGATGATTAGCATCACTTAAGGCCATGTATTTATAGAGAGTAGAATTTATACCCTCGAAAACTTGAAGAAGTAAGTGAACTTTTTAAACAATTTTAGTTATTGGATCCAATTCTAAAAATAATCATTAAGATTTTGTAATTTATTTTACTAATTTCACTTTTATTTATTTATCTTTACAAACATTATTTTATGTAACGAGTGTTAAGTAAACTATTCAAACTTATGATAAATTGGTCATTACTCAATAATATTCATTAAAAATATATTAAGAAATAATTTAAGTATCCAATACTCAAGACTACATATTATCCAATACTCAAGACTACATATTAACAATCATCAATTAAAATTATATTAAATTTGTCTTAGTTTAATTTAATTTAAACTTTTGTTACACATCCAATTTTATATTTTGGGGAAGATTTACATCCACAATGAAAAACATATAAATTAAAAAATATACGATTTTTATGGGATTATTTCTAGTATTAAATGTAGGTTTAGAATTTGTTCAGATAATTAATTTTGTATAAATAATTATAGTTGTTTAATCATGTCATAAATCATATTTATTTAATAATAAAATTGTAATTTTGCGATAAAAATATATAATTTTTTAAAATTTGATATTATAGATGGATTTGTAATTATTATTATTTTGTTTTGTTAATTTGTTCATGATTTGTAAAAATATCGAGGAGTATCTAAGTCGTCAAAATCACTTGAGGATCAAAATACAATGACTCAAAAGCATTTAAACTGTCGTCAAAATGACTTTAACATCACATAGTACCTTAACAATACACTCCCTCACAACTGTCCTACACCTTAAAAACTAATTTTATAATTATTATTTACATAACACTAATTTTATATTATAAATTTAATTTTAAAATTTAAAATTTTACATCAAAATAAAAAAAATAATTTAATATATAATTAACTTATTTTTTCTTTTTAAAGAAATTCGATTCTAAAACGCAACAAGATAGAAACACAAGAGAGAAACAAAGAAAGACACCTAGTACAGCCCACACATACATTTATGCCACTAACTAAAAACCCCAGTTAAGTTGAGTTGAGTTGAGGGTTTCAGTTAAACAATAGTCGAAAACCGTGGGTTACAGAACACAACCGCGGTTACCGACCGCACACTGACTCTTGGGACGTCAGGTTAAACCGGCGGTTGGAGTGCCGTGTCGGAGGCTGACCGCCGAGGAGGCTCTTACTTTCTCAACCCCGTTCCATTCCATTTGCTATAATTTCTGATTTCTGCTTCTCCTCTCTGCCGTAATTTCCCTCATTTATACATTCTTATCACTCCCCACTTCATTTCCCCTCTTCACGAGCTCCAGAATGAGACCGCTCCCGTTCAATTCCGTGCATTCTATCAATTTATAGAGCACCCACAAAGGGATTATTCAGACCTTGCTTCTTTGGGTATGTGCCCAATGAGTATCCATCCCGCGAGGATGTATACACAGTGAGTATCTTGTCCCAGCAAGCTTGGATTCGTTCAATTCTGTGGATTTCTAGAACACCCGAAAGGGGAAAGGAAATACCAGGATCTCGACTAGGTATATACACAGCGCTGGAACAGCAAGGCCCAAGACGAGGGCGTATACACAGTAAGTATTTCCTAACTGTTTAGTCCATATGTTCAGAAGTCTGGTAAGCCCATGTTCAAGAAGATTGGATGAATACATATGATAGGGAAGTAAGGAGGACAGAAATCTGAAAACCTTAGTCTGTGGTTTGCATATATACATAGAGAGTATGCGAATCTTACTTAATCTGTGCTTATACACACAGAGTTTTCAAGACACAAAGAGTCTGAAAGCCTTAATTTGTGGTTATATACACATAGAGAAATAGAGTGATATATGCAGAAGGAATCTGAAAATCTGAATCCGTGGTTGTATGCACTGGCAGAGAGATAGATATTTGTGTATAGGTGGGTATGCCTGTGCCATGCACAATGAATGGACCAAGGATCACAGCAATGGATTCTGCACATGGGTATGGACTGGTCATGCAGAGAGGGGCAGATGATGGGAGCCCAGGTCTTGATTCACAGCTATGGCATGCCTGTGCAGGAGGAATGGTGCAGATGCCCTCTGTGAATGCTCGGGTTTACTATTTTCCACAAGGGCAAGCAGAGCACTCGGCCATGAATGTGGAATTCCCAGCAAGTCTCAGGGCCAAGCCTGCAATCCTTTGCAGGGTGCTCAATGTCAAATTCATGGCAGACACAGAGACTGACGAGGTCTATGCTCGGATCCGCCTGGTGCCTATTAAGCCCAACGAGGCTGCTATGGAGGACTGCAGTGAGGAGATTGATAATGCTGCTGCAAATGAGAAGCCAGTCTCGTTTGCAAAGACATTGACACAATCAGATGCCAACAATGGTGGCGGCTTCAGCGTGCCAAGGTACTGTGCAGAGACTATTTTCCCAAAGCTGGATTACTCAAGTGACCCCCCTGTGCAGACTGTGTTAGCGAAGGATGTCCATGGGGAAGTCTGGAAGTTCAGGCATATATACCGCGGCACGCCACGGAGGCACTTGTTGACAACTGGGTGGAGTACTTTTGTAAACCAGAAGAAGCTCGTGGCAGGGGATTCAATCGTGTTCTTGAGGAGCCTCAATGGGGAGCTATGTGTGGGGATCAGGAGATCCACCAGGAGTACTGGCGGAGGGGACTCTTCGGCCTGGCATCTGGCAGGTCAGCAGCAGCAACAAGGCAGCTGTATGTCTCCTTACAGGAGTAGCTCCAGGTGGGAGGTCAAGGGGGGTGATAATTTCTCTGCTGCTTTTTTTAGTGGTGGCGATAAGGCTAGTGCCAATGGGAATTCCAATGGGTTTGCAAGGAACAAGGGCAAAGTGAGCACCAAATCTGTGATCGAGTCTGCCACCCTGGCTGCCACCGGGCAGCCCTTTGAGGTGGTGTATTACCCCAGGGCCAGTACCCCCGAGTTCTGTGTCAAGGCAAATGCTGTGGATACTGCATTGCGGATGAAGTGGGCTGCAGGGATGCGGTTTAAGATGGCCTTTGAGACCGAGGATTCCTCGAGAATCAGTTGGTTCATGGGCACTATTTCTTTGGTACAATGTGCAGACCCAATTCACTGGCCTACTTCACCATGGCGGCTTTTACAGGTATCCAATTCCTCACCCCTGGGCTGCTTGTTGGAAATGGGAGTTGGTATGATTCCTCTGTATTTGTTTTTCCAGAGTTTCCCTTGTTTGATATTGTCTTTTGATTGCTTGAAATGTGGGTGCTTCATATGAGGGTGTTTGGCCTACCTCACCATGGAATCTTTTACAGGTATTCAAGTCCTCACCCCTGGGCAGCTTGTTGGAAATGGGAGTTGGGACGATTCATCCATGTTTTCTTTTTCAGAGGTTCCCATGTTTGATATTGTCTTTTGATTGCTTGAAATGCGGGCTGCTTGTTGGAAATGGGAGTTGGGATGATTCCTATGTGTTTTCTTTTTCAGAGGTTCCCTTGTTTGATATTGTCTTTTGATTGTTTGAAATGTGGGTGCTTCATACGAGGGTGTTTGCATATTTCCAGAGCTTTTGATTGCTGCTTGATTGTTCTGACTCCCAACTGAGGAGGTTTTTGCATGTGGTATTTCACCTTTTCTTGTGGGATTGTACTTTCGATGTCAATGAACTTCAGAGGTTTCCTTGATTAAGATTCTCTGTTAGCACCTTGAAGTACAAATGTTTTAGCATATGGTTATGTAATCTTTTGGGAGGTTGCTGTTTGATTTTTTTAAATGAGGTGGTTTCTGGAAGTGCGATCTTCCTTATCGTGCAGAGACTTTGTACTGATGTCTTTTAAGGGATTTCTTTATCTAGTTCCTACATTTATCATGAAATATATCTTATGAATTTGATTGTATTTTCATAGAAAATGCAGGGAATGCATTTAATTTCCTTATCTATGAGGCTTTTTGATCTCGATGGCCCTTTTTGGGCATGGTCAATTCCCAACAGACTTTCCTTCCTTTTTGTGATTTGATTATCTGAAATTCTTAGTTTTATTATTGTTTTTGACAGTCCATTCTTAGAGTTCGTGGAGTAAAGAGGCCAGTGTTTTTTTTATGAGCTTGTATTCTAATTTTCATTTTCCTGAATAATGCTGCCCCTTATTTGGGTTCATGCACTGTCTTTTTCACAGACATGTTTTCCAGTATCTTGAAATCAAAGTGGCTTTGTCTGTGAAAAACTTGCATTTGATTGCTTCTTGCATTGAATTTAAGAAAAAACTGTTCTTATGTTTACCTCTGATCTCAAGGTTTTTGTATCCCAAGGGCTTGCATTTTTCTAGAGACTGTACTATATAAAGGTTTTGGCATCTCGAACATATGCATTTTTTTGGATAATGCACTAAGGATTGTGTGACTTTTGTGTCTGATTTTCTTCAGGAGCTTATCTCTTGATAATTGGAAATGGCAAGGCTTCAGATTTGCATTTTTGTGACAATTGGGTGTTTGTAATTACATTTCTAAAAATAAATTAGAATTAATGGTTTGTCTGCAGCATATATATAGTTTTATGCTGAGCAGAAGATAAATTTAGTAAGCAGGAAGAAGCTATTAAGAGTTTGCTTATCTAATTTATAGTATGAGAACTTTATGTGAACCAGCTTTTATCTTTGGTTGTGTTTCCAGTGAAATGATTGCTTCATGGATGGGCTGGTAGTTTTTCTTACTCTTGTCACATTTAGAGTCAATTTTAGCTTGAAGGATCAGCCCACCATCCAAAGGGTTTCCCTCTATAGACCCTATAGTCTGTATGAGTTTATCTGAAATCTTCTATATAATTGCCTATGTTTGTTATATATGTTCTGCTTTCCCTTGTTTAACAGATTGCTTTAATATTTGCGAATCTATGGTTTTATATCCCAGCTCTTAAAATTCGGAATTTGTTATAAATATGGCCTGCGCTTTTGCATTCAGAAATTGAGCATTTCTTTTCTACCAAAGCTGCAAAATGTTTGCACCTAATCTCTGTTGCACAAAAGCTTGCTATCAAGTGCTTGAGAAATACATTGTCTAGCCCAGATTACCCACACATTGCAGTCATGGAAAATGCAGAGAGTTTTTTAACTCTCCACTACATGCAGACCATGAACCTTGGAATGTTTTCTTTCCCCTTTTTAAAATTTCTCTGAGAACTGGTGACAATGTAGTATAGGTTTGTTCTAATGGTTGACATTGTTTGCATGTTTTTTAAGTTTTTATTTATGGGTTTCATTGTAACACAGGTAACATGGGATGAGCCAGATTTATTACAGAATGTGAAGCGTGTGAGTCCATGGCTGGTTGAAGTTGTTTCCAATGTGCCTCCAATCCAATTGTCGCCTTTTGCACTACCCAAGAAGAAGCTCCGAGTGAGTCAACATCCGGAGTTTCAGTTTGAGGGACATGGATTCATGGGAGGACTTCAAATGGCTACACTTACTAATAATGTGCTAGGGCAGATTAACCCTTGGCACGGTCTTTCAGAAAATGTTCCTGCAGGCATGCAGGGAGCCAGGCATGGTCATATTTATGGGATTTCTTTGTCAGACTTTCATCCGAACAAAGTGCAATCTGGGTTGTCGTTAGATAGCTTCCACCAGCTGGAGCAAGGAGCACTCTTATCAACTCCTGTTTCCACAGAGCTCAACATTGGGTGTTTTTCCCAGCTTGAGCGCTCAAGTGTACAGGACAACCTATCTTGTGTGTTAACAATGGGAAATTCATCACAAAGTGAACAGAAAGCAACTAAGGGGAGGTCCAGTAGCTCAACCACAAAGAGTGCATCCTTTCTGCTGTTTGGGAAGCCTATTCACACAGAACAGTCTCCCAAATCTGAACAGCAACAGCAATCAGGAGTCAGCTCTTCAGATGGCCCAGGTCTTCATGCTGTGAATGATTCTGGTTCACCTGGGCTTACAAGCAACAGCTCAACAGATGGAAATCCAGAAGTTGTAGACAGATTACAGAGGGCAATGACCGGTAGGTCAGATACATCCAAACTCTCTGAAAATTACGGCTTAAGGCTTTATTGTGGGGAGACGTTGGACTCTACAGTTAACAACGGTGGTGGTAACCTTTCATGGTTTAAAGATCGTCAAGTTTCTTTGCCAACCTTGGAGAATGGTAGTGGAGGAAAGACATCTGAAGATGGTATTCTACATTGCAAAGCATTCTTGGAGTCTGAAGATGTTGGTCGGACCCTTGATCTATCAGTCTTCAGCAGTTATGAACAGCTCCACAATAGGTTAGCCAAGATGTTTGGTATAGAAGATTCAGATTTATCAAACCGTGTTCTTTACAAAGATGCAGCTGGTGTTGGAAGGCACACGGGGGATCAACCATACGGGTATTCTCTCAGCCCCCTTGATTTCATATTTACCTGGATGTGAATGTTTAAACTCGTCTCTGAATTGTGACTAAGTTGGTGTGGCTATGTTTATCAAGTAAGAAGCATTGATATTTCTAGAGATAAAAAGGAGTAAATTTGAAAGACTTCACAGTTCAGTTTACTGTGCCTTTAGCCTGACAATTTTTAGAATTTTCTCTTAGACAGGTTTAAAGATTTTTTAGGCATTGAAGAGAGTTGATCTTTAATGTTTAACAACACAGAGACAGATTATTTATGTTTTGTTTTTTTTTTAAATTTCATACAGGGATTTTATGAAGACTGTAAGGAGGCTTACAATCTTGTCTGATTCCAGCAGTGACAATATGGGCAGATGACAAGATCAGCATTAAAGCTGCATGCCCGATTCTTCTTGGCATGAAACTCCAAAGATGCCATAGACTTTTGACAGTCTTTGCTTGTGGCAGATTCTATTTTGTTATTTGATACAAAATATAAGATGGAATGACGGAAAGTTTTGCGAAATACTTGTCTTAATAGTCCAATTTCCGATTAGCTGTACAGTGAATGCCTGCCAAAGGCATTAGAACTTTCATGCTATTGTTTTCCATTGTGACATTGCTACCTTTAGAGGATATGGGATATCCTCTGTCAATCTTCTTTCAATGATATATTCAAATTTCTGATATCCTTCCAAGTCCATAAAGTCGGAATAATGAAATTATTTGTTGGGTTTAAATTGTTATTATCTTGATCTTTGTTTCTTAATACTTGTTTCTTTATTCAGTATGAAAGGGCTTGGAGAGGCATGTCCATGTTACATTACAAATGGTTGGAACAGACATTGATGAAATTATAGTAGCACACAAAACCGTTAAGTTAAATTATGGGTCATCCAAACTTTAATGATGTTGAATAAATTCTCTTTTAATTGTAGAATTGCTATTCAACTAACTAATTTTCGTGTAAGTGACATTCATAGTTGGTAGTAGATATAGCAAACTTGATTGCTCAATGGATGCATTTTGGACAAAAACGTTGGAATAAAATTCTGTGTCTCTACAATCTTAAGAATCACATACATATCTGAATTCAGTCACTTCTGATTAGCACTCTCGACTGATCCTCTTCAAAGTTTTATCTAGAAGTGATTCTCTCACTAAAATGCTCTGCTTCCGATTGATTTCATTGGTGCTTCAAACACACGTTCAGGAGCGGTTATTCTGAAAGACCCAAGTAGTGAAGAAAAGTTCAAGCTGTATATTTTTTTAGCTTTTATTATCCATATGGATATGTACCATTGTAACATCCAATGAGATTAAGGTCAAAATTTTGGGGCATTTCCATACTCTCTTGAGGTTGTTCAGCTGGTTCTCTCCAAGTTTACAAAGCTCCATTCGGTTTTAAACCTGATGTCTGAAAATAGATTATGCGGCACCAACTGTTAGAGACAATACTTTGCATTTGATATTTTTCAGTGGGAAAGGAAATTTATTGCAAAGAGCTTCCAACCATTCGATATGTTTAGTAATCATGAAAGAATGCAAATTATGAAACAACGGTGAATGATCTATGCAGACAAAAGGTTCTAGTTCCAAATCCCATTGCACTCACAGACGGCCTATATTTTGCTTAGTTTAATCAGCCTCTCTTTTAGTCTTGCAACAGAGTCTTCCATACTTATTAGAATTGCTTAATGTTCTTGTATTTCACAGGGATGAGTATTGCTTATCGCCTCAGTGTACGTCAAGTTTTCTACTTGACTTATTGGGGCAGAGTCAAGAGAGACTGATTGTGAGGCGAAACAAGATGCAGTTCCTGTGAAGTACTTTAAGAAAGAGGACAGAAGAACAACATATATTTTTGTCAAGGGAAACAAAGTACTATAACCGATTTAAGCAACAGACTTTAGAAACCATGACCAAGGATTCAAGAGAGACAGGGTTCATAAACCTAAATAGAAGAGAAAAATCAATGATATTTCAAAGCTCTAGCCATTGTTCATGTCCAAGTTACGGGTCTATTGTAAACAGATAGACCATAAGCAGCTTTATAAGAGAGAGAAGAATGGCATTTTAAGCTTCTAGGCATTGCTCCTGTCTAAGTGACAGGTCAATTGTAAACAGATAAACCATCAGCAGCTAACGCAGACCTCCCAAGCCACAATGATAACTAGGCTCCCTAATAAGCATAGTAATATGTTTGAGCCCTGAGCTTTGCCAGCTCAAAATCAATGCAGAGATTTGGCCTGCTTTTCCCCAATTAAAAGGTGATTGTGTTATAGCCTGTATATCAGAAGCACTGAAATTGATCTATGACTGGATGTAAAAAATGTTCAATGGTTGTTTTCCTATCCATACAGCAGAATTCTCATCTGACTATTGGCAGCCATGATTTTTTTGGATTGGCTCTGTGATCATAGATGAGATGTGATTAGGTGGGCAATCTACAGCATGGATAGGAATCTCTCGCTTCACAGACTTGAGGAAAAACAACTGAATAAAATCTCTTTTAAGCAGAGTGTTTTTTTTGGGATAGCTGGTGTGGCGTTTCAAAAACCATACACTTGTGTCAAATTGTGTCGAAGTTATACCTAACAGAACCTAACACGGCAAACTGTAAGATCTGCTTGTGTGAGGTGGCTCTAAGAAAACCTTGTAAACTAAATCACTAGTACTGTTGCCTATAATAAGGAACTTGGATGGGTCTCATAACTGATATGCTTGGAAATTACACTCTTTAAAATCTTAGAAAATGTGGAAGTGGCACAATGATATATTGATGAGTATGAAGGAATTTTTTTATATACAAAGCACATACAGATATGTATGAGCAGGAACTTTAAAAACCCAATTTTCATAAGTTGTTATTTCTTTGTTTTTTCAGTTGTTTCATTTTTTCTGATCTCCTATGGATTGTGGACACATCCCTAGCATTTCCCTGCCAACAGGGCGGGGGAAGACCACATGGGATGTACCATTTTGGGGATGCCTTTCATGGGACTTTTTCTAAAGCAGGGATGCTTTTCGAATGTTGTCAATGTCCTCTGGGATTGCCAAATCTTCCTTGATCCCAAGGATGTCTGGAATTTTTTTTTTGTGCTTGGAAGAAAATTGACAATTCTGAGATACCGGCAATGTTTATTCTGGCTTCTCACTGCATGGATGATATTTTCCACCAATGCATTTTGAGTGGATTTCACTCATCATCAAGTTAAAAAAAAAAAAATGAAAGCAGAGGGCAACATTTTATGCATGATCAACAAGGTAAACAAATTCTGAGATAGAAATTGAAGCAAGACATTTATGCAGGTGGACAACATTTGATTAAACTCATCTTTATATATTTGTATATTATCTCTAGGAGTAAATATGGTAATGAATCCAATGGTTGTTGTTGCACATGCAAAGAAAATGATGGTCTATGAACATATTTCGATGGTTGAATGCATCAGCATAAATTGAAAAGAGTAAATCTATAACTCAAGTTTCCTTAATTTACTGTACATTTATTATTTATTAATTTGAATTTCCTTGCTATTTTTATATATATCCTCGTTCTTTATCTTCCAGAAATTGGAGTACTCTATCCCCTTAATTCTGTCCTAAAAATCAATGCCAAATAACCAATCATGGTTTAGGGGATCCATGCCGAAATATTTTAAAAACATGTTTTTATAATTTGCAAGAGAATTTTCTAGGGAATATGTGTAAATTTTCATATCCCAAACAGTGTTGCTTACATGTTTTTAGTCATTTCTATAACTTTTGAAGAATTTTTTTTCACTATATGGGAGCAAGCCCCATATTTAAACAAGTCCTTATGATGAATCTTGCTATAACAAAACTAAAACTAACTAATAAGAAGATTGAAATAAAATTAAGAAATAAGAACTATTTTCCAAGTGCTTTCAAGATCATGCTCATGTTCAAGGTGCATCTAACTTACAGGCCCATAGATGGTGATAAGTTGCATTGGGTTCATATACAAATCAACAAGTTCATTAGGGGATGATTGTTTTGTCTTCCCAGTAATGCTCTATATCCATTTGCAACTATGTAGACCAAGTCATTGTGCTCTAATTCAAAGAGCGTTAGTGCAACTCTTTGTATAACTTACAAGATGAGTCCAAGAAACAACCCTCAATTTGCTTAAAAGATTGATCTCTGGTTTTTAATAAATTGGTGGAAGAGTTTGAGATAGTCTAGAGTTAAAGAGAAAGTTTGATACCATTAATTTGTTGTCTCTGGTCCATCCTATCAAAAATACTATAAGTACTAAAGTGAAGGTGTAGAGTTTCTAATGATAGTGTTCCCATCAAGCATGCTTGTTGAAATGCTGAAAGGATGATTCACAATACCTCATTATTAGACTCCCCACCCCATTCGATTGTAATAGCTTCAAAAAAACATAAGATTAGCCACCTAATTGGAAAATACATTGAAACAAAAAATGCTCTTTAGGTAAATAACAGGTTGGCAAATCTAGACACATCTAACTTGTCATCAATATGCCGTATGTAAAGTGAAGGTGTAGAGTTTCTAATGATAGTGTTCCCATCAAGCATGCTTGTTGAAATGCTGAAAGGATGATTCACAATACCTCATTATTAGACTCCCCACCCCATTCGATTGTAATAGCTTCAAAAAAACATAAGATTAGCCACCTAATTGGAAAATACATTGAAACAAAAAATGCTCTTTAGGTAGATAACAGGTTGGCAAATCTAGACACATCTAACTTGTCATCAATATGCCGTATGGTACAAAGGGAACCTTAACAATCTATAAGGAATTAGAGCATTGCATCATAATGGGGTATAAGAGGACAACAACTGTTGGCAATGGGTAACATTCAACTACTGTTAGTGCAACATCTCATGATGAAGAGGAGGAAGACCAAAATATTTGGAGGTTTCAAGTGCCTGTTTTGGTTCAATTTGTGAGGAAAAGCATGAGGAACCTCCATAGTTCTCTATACAACATCTTCATAATTCAAGAAAAACAAAAACACACAAAAGGTTCACCCTTCCTATGTTTTTTTATTGACCAAGCAAAATGACAAGGGTAGAGAGAGGAGCATATTGTCAAGATCATAGGGGTTACAAGAAAATGTAGAGGAGGCAAATCAAGCAACACATGTCCTTAATTTTAGAGATATATTGATTGATCCATCTCCTACTTCTTTCTATCCACCCAAACCATTTATCTTGACCTTGTAATCGGTCATCTTTTTGTTCATGTCGCTTTGTGTGGTCATAAAAAATGATAGAGAGGGTTTACCTTTTCGATCTTTTTGTTTTCTCGATCATTTACATTTTCAAGAGTGCCCTTAAATCAAGACATTCCCATGTAAGGATCACAATAATAGATTCTTGAATGATTGCATTTAAGAATCATGTTGGTCATGAGTCTTAAACCTAACCAATGTGCTCCTTCACCATTGTTAGCTTGAGATCCTCACTGTGGAGATTTAAACTCTGGTCCCCTTGAATACATGCCCCTTAAATGTATGTAGGTTGTCCCAATTGGGCTACATTAGCACTATGATTGGTTACCTTGAGGCAAGGTATTGCAAGAGCACAATGAGCTTCTCCATTAATTCCTCTTACCATTTTTCATTCCTAAAAAATTCTATGGAAGTGATGACCACTCTTGTGGTGAAATTTGTAAAACCCAACTAGACGAGGAGATGAAGAATGTGTTGGTAAGCAAAAATTCATCAGAGAAAGTGCATTATCAACTCCTTGTATGCTGAGTATATTTTTGAGATGGAAAGAGCTCTGCCCATGTGCCACATGATATTTGATGACTTAGTAGTTTAAATGAAATACAATCTGGTTTTCCTTCTAACTATATCATTTTGACATATAACTAATTTTCAGAATTCCAATTATTACAGAGAAACTATATCATTTTGACATATAACTAATTTTCAGAATTCCAATTATTACAGAGAGATATAATGTGTAGGAAGGGATTTCAGAACAAAATTTAATGTCTATTAATTCCCATGCGAGAAGATGGTTGCTGTGACCGGTTTCTCAAAACAAACAATGAAATATTTTGACAAACAATGAAATATTTTGAGTAATGTTACTCACTAAAAATGCTTTTGACATAATAACCCATTTTCATAAAGCTCATTAGAATGCATCTGAAGGAGTTAGATCTAATGGCAACTTTGAATGCTTACCAAACTACTATCACATGAATCAATAAACTTAACAAAGAAATGAGACTCTTTCAGATTCACATAATAAACTTAACAAAGAAATGAGACCGTTTCAGATTCACATAATAAACTTAACAAAGAAATGAGAGTGTCAAACTTAATTTATTGAGAGAAATTAGTTAATAACTCTTACCTTTTAACAATATTTTAAAATTATTGGGAGAAATTAGTTAGTAACTCCTACCATTTAAAATATTTTTTTGTTTTATTTTAAAACAAAGGAGAAACATTAGTTACTAGCACATACAATTTAAAATAATGTTTTTGTCATGCTTAATCTTCGTATATATTATGAATCAAAATTGTGGTCACATTTATAAAGTTTTTTAATTTGATATACTTGGAATAATGGCAAGGATTGTATCTATGTATTTGTGAAAGTAAATACCATTTAAAATAAAATAAATTTTATTTTAAAATAAAGGAGAAAAATTAGTTACTAGCACATACAATTTAAAATAATGTTTGTCATGCTAAATCTTCATATATATTATGAATCAAAATTGTGATGACATTTATGAAGTTTTTTAATTTGATATACTTGAAATAATGGCAAGGATTGTATCTATGTATTTGTAAAAGTAAATACATAGGAATGCTAAAAAGTTGTGATTAGGAGAATTTGTTCTCTTAAAATCTCACAAAAATTACACTCAACTCATTCACATGAAACATTCTCTCAAAGTCACACAAAAAACTTACACCTAAAGCATTCACATGAAACATTTTCCTAAAAATATAAATAAATATGCGATAAATAATTATGCTATTAATGAAAATTAAATTTAAATAAAGAAAATAATAACATATCACTATAACCACCTAACCTAAATCCATAAACTTTATTATTTTATTTAATGTAATAATAATTAAAATCTATTTTTTTTATTAAGATTCTATACAACTTCTAAACTTATAATATTGTCTTTGCTAAATTAAGCTTAACAAAATTAAACTTTGTTCATTGTACAATAGGCGTTGTTCTGAAGAGGTCACAAGTTCAAATCCAGAGGGGGGTAGGGTATGTATACCTTCGTAGACTTTACTAGTCAAATCTCTGGGCAGAGGGGGGTCCCTTGTCCCACAAACAAGGGGGTCTCATACACCAATTTGGTGTGGCTTGGCCGTGACCTTAAAAATATATTATTATTATTATTATTATTATAACCCGATATGAGAGAAATGTTCATGTAACATAAAGCATTAAAATGATACAAAAATTATATATATATATATATATATTATAAAATATTTTAATATATTAAAATATATATAGTGATTTGAATTTGTTATGTTCTGATTTTCCCTAGCTTCAATTAATAGATCACCAAAATAATGTAGTGATTAGAAATGTAGTAATATATATATACAAAATGGGGTGCCTTTGGTCTGCCAAAAAGGAAACCAGACCAGCCTTAAACCTTAACTGTTTTTGCTTCACTGTTTTTGCCTAGTATTTATGAAGATTAGAGACTAAGGAGTCCTCTAGTCTTAAGAAAATTAAAACTTAAACTTCTAAGAGTCTTATGAACCTTATACTTAGACATTTGAGACTAGACTGAAAACCCCTTTCAAAAGAGGGGAGAATAAAATCCTTCTTAAAAAACTACTAGTACCTAGCCGACTACAACTGCTAACACCTGGTTAGCATTGCCTGAGCTTTGTTCTTAAAAACAACTAAACTAGAGAACCTGGGGTCGATCCGCCGCTCCTCCCACTTGATTTTTGTTGTCTTCCTTGGGGGACGCTACCCGGACCTTTTGAATCTGAGTTGGTGCGCCATGGTCGTCCGCAGATGTTATGTCCATATGGTGGACATATCTCAGGTACAGGGGGAACTGTCCTACCAGTCTCTCCTGCTTGCTCTGCTGGTTTTTCTTAATTTCTACCAACAACTTTACTATGGTCTCCAACCCACTAACATGGCTCTGGATATATTCAAACATCGTCTTCATCTCACGTTGGTCCTCCTTGCAAGTCTCCTCTTAGTCTGCCTTTACTTTGTCTATTAACATCTTTGTGTGCCACGCCATCTCAAGCGTTTTGTGATAGAGGGTCTCTCGGGTACGAGTAGTCCCTGTATCAATAATCCAGTCCACCTCCTGAGCTATCTTGTTTTTATCCTTGCTTTCACGTTCTACCTTAAGCTCCTCCTCCCAATTTTCCACAACTTCTCTTACCTTTTGTCGAACAATGGCTTGATACATCTTCGTAACAACCCTTGCTGCGTTCTCAATCCTAGTTTTTTTCTGAGAGCTTTCCGGTTTGGAGTCCCCAAGTGGACTACCTTTTCTGGTGGTGTATTTCATGTGCGCCATCTTACTATCCTTTCCTACCTCTTGGCCTTTGACTCTCTCTTGGTTCAAACCACTACACCACCCCCTTAATGAAAGAAAGCCAGAGCTATAGCCACAACAAAAGGCGAATCCCTGCGAGGTGTGGGTAAAACAAACAATACTCAGCATATAACAACATCTTGCATGAATGATGGTATCACCTAATGAACCTCCCTTAAGGTGGTGGCTATAGACGCACTAAAAGTTAGGCGTGGCATCTCATGCCATTATCCGTCCTTTGGCTCTTCTTCTTTTGCTTCCCCTAAAGCGGGCTCTGCATCTAGGATTTTTTGGTACGATCCTGTCCCTTGGCGACGAGTTCCACTCTGAGCTTTCCTCCCTCTTTACTCTCCTCTTCTAGTCATGATTACCATGGATTCGTACTAAACTAACTCCCAAACTGCCCTCTTTAAACTCCCTGCTGGCTTGTATCGCTAGTTGCCTTACACGTTACCTTCCCCTTCCTGTCCAATCGTCGCATGAGGTATGAATGCCAAGTGATCAGTTACTCATAATTCCTCTGGGTCCCACGCCGAACCTGTGTGACACTCGTTCCCGTCGATGTGACTGTCATCCCGGTAGTTGCCGCGCTGATCTTGTGTTTCTAGGTGTTCACAATTAGATCTAAGTTGTCCCACTGGAATTCATGTCCATGCCTCATCCAACATATTTCCACCCTTGTTCACTCCCTCGTTGGCTAACCTGTCCACAAAATCATTTGTTGACCTTCTTACCCATCTGAATTCAACAGTAAACAGAGTTTGCAGGTGCTTCTGAATTCTTTGAAGGATTTGAGCTAGATGTCGATGTTTTATTACCTTGCCAATGTTGGTTCCACAATGTAGTCTTTTCATTGTCCTTATTACCAAAGCCGAGTCTCCCTCAACTATGACATTTATATGGCCCTCTCTTATCAGAATATCC
The DNA here is from genome assembly GCA_010110895.2 of Picea sitchensis. Lineage (NCBI taxonomy): Eukaryota > Viridiplantae > Streptophyta > Pinopsida > Pinales > Pinaceae > Picea > Picea sitchensis. Next base: position 46,738 of record SNQJ01S0005503.1, on the reverse strand, counting down.
AGGCCCTGTTGCAACGCTCTGAACTCAGCTGCATTATTTCTTGTGTTACCAATGCTAACTACATAAAGGCGAATGATTTTCCCACCGTTGTCTCTGATCACTCCTCCCGCGCCTGCCTTTCCAGGATTACCTTTGGATACTTCATCGAAATTCAGTTTCAGGAAGCCCGCTTGAGGCGGGGTCCAAGCCTTGTCTTCGCTTTGGATCTGCAGGTCGCAAGGAGAAAGTATGTTGAAAATCCAATCTTTCAGCTCTAACAAGTGCAAAATACTTAGGTCTTGGGTTGACATGTGGTTTTTTGGAGGAGGGATGTTTATGCTCAAAACTGTCTCCCTAATTTGGTTTTTGATAGAATCCACCACCTTAGTGATAGGAAGGGATTCATTCTTGAATATTATCCTATTTCTTTCCTTCCAAATTTCCCAAATGACCATCCTGAGAGTTAACCCCCATCTTTAACCACCAACATAAGTTAACCATTTCATTTTCACTGTAGTGTTCCCTCCAATTCCCAAGAGTTGCTCTGATACCCTCCTTAACTATATCCGTTTGTTGATACAATATAGCTACCCAGTCCCAAACCTCCGTTGTGTAGGAGCACTCATCTAGTATATGGTCTGTTGTCTCCTCATGGGATTTGCAGAGGTGGCATCTTGAGGGTCCATTGATGCCTCTTTTAACAAGGTTTTCCCACGTTAGGATTTTCTTGTGTAGGATCAACCATTTAATTTTTTTAATTCTTCGTCCACTGTGGGAGGTTCCATAGTCGTTTCTGTTGGGGTTTTGTGTTCCTCTGGTCATGACCTGCAATATAGTGATGGGCTTTGTTCAGGGTAAAATTTCCACCATCTTTCATGCCCTAGTGTAGTTGGTCTTCCTCGTCCGAGATCATAATATTTATTTTTCCTATCTCCTCTTCAATAACTTTAACCAATTGAGAATCCCGATTTCTATCTTGAGTTTGGATGTTGTCCCAAGTTCTCCATTTTGAGATATTGTCCCTTTTTTTCCAATAATGACCTACTTTTATTTTTCCTTACCGTAGCAGCTCTTGTTTAATTCCTTCTCTGTCTTGGTTTTCCATCCCGGGTTCCTGCTGCCAAGCATCTTCCCATAATCTTGTTGTTTGACCATTCCTAATTTCCCAGAAACTATGATTCTGAATCCAATTTTTATTTCTCCAAGCTAAATTCCAGATGGTCGATCCATCTCCTGTACCTGTGAATCAGATAAGGTCCCGAGGGGTGTTTCCTGGGGCGTACTTTTCTTTCCATAGATTGTCCCATGGGATTGAGCTGTCTTTGACCCATCTCCACCAACATTTTTCCCCATAAGCAACATTTGTCATTTGTGGTTCTTGCAAACCAAGTCCACCTTTGTTTTTTGGCCAACATAATTTCTCCTAGGATACCAGAGCCCATTTCTTCTTATCCTTTGCTCCTCTCCACAAGAAATTCCTCTGTATTGATCTTATTTTTTGTAAAAATTTTTTTGGGGCTGGAAAAAATGACAGTAAATAAGTTGGGATAGCTTGTAAAATCACCTTCATGAGGATTAGACGTCCTGCAAAATTTAGGGTTTGGTAGGTCCATCTTTTGACCCTGTCTTGCAGTTTGGTTATTATACCTTCCCACATTGTATACTTACCTACCTTATCCGTTAGGGGTACTCCCAAATACTTTGTGGGGAGGGTCTTTCTCTCAAAGCCCAGTACATTGGAAAGGTTCCTTTGAACTACAATGTTAATGTTGAAGAAGTAAATCATAGATTTTGAGTGATTTATTTCAATACCCGAGGCTTCTCCAAAATCGACTAAGATTTCCTTATAAGCTGTTGCCTCCAAGACTGTTGGAATTCCATGTAGCATTGTGTCATCCAAATTTTTTTGATGAGTGGTTGTGGGACATTATTCATACATTCAGAGACCTTTTATAGTTCCTTCTTCGGTTGCAACTTTTATAGTTCGACTCAACCCCTCCATCATAAGAATGAACAAGAAGGGGAATAAAGGGTCCCCTTGTCTGAGGCCCTGGGAAGGGTAGAAAGGTTTGGCTGGGGCTCCATTGACCAGTATGGAGAAAAGTTTCGTGGACACTAGGGTCACTACCCATTGTGTCCAATGATTATCAAAGCCATAGACTTCCATTGTTTTTTCCATATAATGCCAACTTAGTTTGTCATAAGCTTTGGTGAAATCTAGTTGTATTATCATGCCAATTTTTTCCTACTTTTCAAAGTGTGGATTATTTCATGAGCTTGAATAATGTTGTCCAGAATTTTCCTACCTTCCACAAACCCTGACTCTTCCTTTGAGATCAATATGGGGAAGATGGGTTTCAGTCTATTTTCTATCACTTTTGAGATTATCTTGTACACCACATTGCATAGGGCTATCGGTCTAAACCGATCCAGAGTCCTCGCCTCATTTTCTTTGGGGATCAAAGTGATGAAGGTAGAGTTCATAACTTTAAGAATAGAGGCCAAGTGTATTGAATATTCCACTATACCATAAATATCGTGTTTTACCACTTCCTAGTAGGCTTTGAAGAAGTCCATTGTGAAGCCATCAGGGCCTAGGGAATTTCCATTTGGCATCTCCTGGACTGGTTGGTCAACTTCTTCTGGTGAGATTGGTTTCCTTCAATTTTGATTATTCTCCTCTCTTACCAATATAGGAATATGCCTCACAATTATTTGGATTGCATCTGACCGGTCTAGGTTGGGTTCTCTTTCTATGTCTTGAAAGTGCTTAACTAGATATTTTTCGATTTCCTGATGGGATTCTCTCTCTATTCCTTCCCGATCTCGAATTTTCAAGATTCTATTATGAGTTCTTCGAGCTATTGTCGACTTGTCGAAGAAGTTTGTGTTTTTCTCCCCTTCCTTTAACCACTGCACTCTAGATTTCTGTCGCCAAATAATTTCCTCTTGTTGACATATTTTCTCCCATTCCTGATGCAAATGGATCTCCTCCTTTTTCCTCTCCTCATTGTAGCCTTTTTGAATACATAGTTCCTGAATCCAACCCATTTTTTCTTCGAGATATTTTTTTGCTTGGTCAATGTTCCCGAAGACTTCTTGATTCCATTGCTTTAATTTTTTCTTTATATGTTTTAATATGCCTCGAAGTATATGCATTTTTGTCCCCTGTACCTGGATGTCCTCTTTCTACCAAAGCTTGATATTCTCCTTGAAGGTTGGGTGCTCAATCCAAAAACTCTCAAAACAGAAAGACTTATTTTTTGGGGTTCCTTGAAAGTTTGCCTCTAATAGGATTGGCCAATGGTTCGAGCCCCCCCAAGGAAGGATGTTGCCTTCCATATCTATACCTTGCATTATGACTGATTTCAAGATTAAAAATTCGTCTAATCTTGAGGCTATTTGGTGATGCAAATATCTTTTGTTGTTCTAGGTAAAAATCCCATTACTCGTTTTGATATCAACTAGATTTGTTTTTTCTATAAATCCTGAGAAGACCTCAACATATCTATCCAATCTTCGGACTCCCCCTTTCTTCTCAGTGA
>SNQJ01S0005502.1:151438-199825 GCA_010110895.2 Picea sitchensis | reverse complement strand
GGAAAAGCAATCTGTCCCATAGGCTATTTTTAGCCTCGTGGACGTTAAAAATACTTTCTTTCTTTCTTTCTAAATATCATTGAACGTGGAAATCAGATAGAGATTTACAAGTCACTTCATCGGAAATTTGCGAGAGAGATTTACAACTACAAGGCACTCCGTCTGACAATTTGCGATCAATATTGGGCAGCAGCGAATATCTCATATAGGGTGAGCTGCAATTGGAGCCAATCAATTTCAGGGCAAATTAAATAGATCTAGCAGAAGTCTATGTTGGGATAAATTAAATATATTTTTTAAGAAATGTTTATCATTAAGCATTAAGTTGTTATGTCAAAATCATATGTGGATTGTATTTTTTTTTGGGTAATATCAACTCTTAACATGGTTAGTTTTTTGAATGTCTCCTCCCGACTAAACATACTGTAAAGGTATGGACATCTGGTTGTCTAATAAACCTAAGCCTTAACCCTTAACCAGATACCCTAAAGAGAATTGACTTTTCAGAAAAGTTAAAGATTTGTCTTGTATACACTTCTTTCCAAATTTTAAAAATTTGAGTCATTTAAAATAGATTAAAATTTAAAAAAAAAAGTTAAGAGGATCTAATTTCTCAAAACCCATTGAACTTAACCCAATTTGACATATAAGATTGTATATTATCTTTATAAATCTCATTATATTTTAACATAAAAAATTTACTATCAAATTCTTTTCAAAATCTTTTTGTTTTTTCCGAAAAAAAAAAAGTAATTTTATTAAGATAACAAAATTATAGAAGTAAATGACAGTAACATTCTTTAACAATTTTGCTTAAACTTGGGCTGCCTGCTATTGCCATTATCTTTGTCTATCAAAGTCTATCAGCATCATAGAATAAAATGTGTTGTGAACAACCAGCCAATATTGAACTTTTTCATATACAAATACCAAAGGCTGAAAAATTAGAGAAAAACACAAAACTGTCTACAATAAACAGATTTTCAATCAATATTGATCCAAAAAATCCAAGCAACTTAGATTAAACATATAACACCACACCATGTGCTGTGAAAATATTTGGAAATGCCTTCTACAAAAGATCTTCTATGTGTCTCTCTCCATTGCCAAACCAGTCTTTGAGAGTCTCTCTACTTTTTTATTCTGGTTAATTTTTCAAAAAATCAAAAAATCAAATTAAAGATAGTTGTTTATTTGAATGTCCACACAAACTTAATTTTTAAAGTTATTTCATTATTTTTCTGAAGTTATTTCATTATTTTTAGATAAAGCAAAGTTTTTTGATTTTTTATTTTTTTTTCCAAATTCTCTTCATATAACTCATTGTAAATGGGTTAAAAAACCTTTTCATAATCCATTTTCTTATCAATTAAATAGAATTATATATTTTTGACAAATTTCTATTATATTTAAAGAAAAAAAATTAAATTAAATTTATCCACTTCAAATTAGAATTTGAAAACAAATTCATCTCTCAATTTAATAGTTTTACAATTTTATTGAAATTATTAATTTATTTCTTTTTTAAATTTTTAAATGTCACAAATTTATTAGTTTACTCTGTTTTTAAGTTTTTAAATGATAATGAATATTAACATCCAATAAAATGAAATTAGATACATCAAAATTAAATACAAATTTATTAACTTATTCCATTAATTAAATGTCACAAACTTATTAACTTCCTCTATTAGTTAGATGTCACAAACTAATTAACTTTCTCCATTTTTAAATAGTTAAATGTCACAAACTTATTAAGTGCCTTTAAAATAGTTAAATGTCACAAACTTATTAACTTCCTCCGTTTTTAAATAAGTAAATGTCACAAACTTATTAGCTTCCTCCCTTTTAAATGCGTGTGAATTACTCCTTTTTTAAATGCTTGAATGTCAATATTTATTGAGTTACTTCATTTTTAAATGCTTCAATGTTTATAGGCGACGATATGACAATCATCAAGCTCGCAATTTCCCATATATTTTTATTATTGATGATGGCAACACATGCACTTAGCAAAAAGTCTGTAAGCTTAATGAAAATTCCCAGATGTTTTTATCCCTTATTTATTTGTTTAATAATAATAACCGAGTTTTGATTCCATGCTAAAAATTATTTATTTATCAGACTCCAAGGTTTGATATTATAATCATATTTGGTGATTAAAAAAATAAGTTCATAATTTCAAATATTTGTGCCTGAAGAATATTTACAGAGTTGATGTAAATAAGTCTACGACTGTGATCACTCTCCCCATCCTCTGGGTGACAAATCATTGCTCCTTATTCCAAAAAGTGTTTGAGTTTTTGGAATTGGATTGGAATATGGTTTTGATATTTTCTTAAAGATAATGTTAAAATAATAATTTGAAATTGGAAGGTGAAAAATAAAGTTAAATTCAATGAATATTGATGAATGGTAAAAAAGAAGATAGGAAAAAAATAAGTTTTTAATTTAAATTTATATTTAGAAGATTAGTTTTTTTTTTTTTTTCAATAATTTGAGAGATTAGTAATTTCAAGATTTTGGAAAAGTTTAACTTTAGTATTGAGAAAAGGATAAATGGAGGGTAGAAAGTTTAATATGGACTTTTGTAAATCAATCCACAATTGACTATGAGTTAAGAAAAAACTTCTCTTTGAGAGACTCTTCACATGGGCTACACCATCTATAGAAAATTGTGGAGAAAGAAAGAGAAAATCCAAATATGTTCCATAACTTATATTCTCAAAATCAAAGGCAGTAAACCCTATCTTATCCTCCTCATATCCTCCTCATATAAGCTAGTTTTTCCCTCATTGAGAGCATGGCTATGACTAGGTACTCAATGTACAAGAACAAGATAAACAACATTGAAGCCAAATGGCTTCCTAAGATTGCTTCAAACTTAAGTTAAAACTATCTATGGCTCAAGCTAAGTTGGCATAAAGATGCCAAGTCTTGGCTAAATCAACCCTATTTAGAAGATCAAAAGTAATGTCCTAGGTACACCTACATTAAATCACAATTTTAAAATATTTGTTACAATACTAACCTTTCTAACATTTTTTTTCTTAAGTATAGAGGAATCAATAACTGGCCACAATTACGTGGGCAAGGCCCATGTTCAAATCCGATTGACTTCCACAATAACCCCTAGTCTAGTGCCAACAAGCTAGTGCCTGGAAAGAAACTTATGATTTAGCAAGGGCGGGAACATCCCAATGAACACCCTAGTGGACCTACTTTCAAGGGGCATCTACCCTTTCAACCTTATCACAATGGGCCAACATGTCAAATCTTTTAAATAAAATTATAAAGAAAAACAAGTAATTCCTTACCTTTCTTAATTTTCCACCAAATTTGATCTTAACCATCATCATCATTAAGATGAAAAATTTTAATTTAGTTTTTTATTATCAATTAGTTTAGTATTGTAGCTTTAAAAAGAAACGTTGGAGTATAAAGCTCTAATAGCTATTATTTAAGGGAACATGTTTTAGAGTGAAGAGAAACACATGTTCAACACTTACACATACATGCAGTGAAGAGAAACACATGTTCAACACTTACACATACATGCTAGTTATATGTTTAAAAGCAAATATAGGGTATTCAATTGATGTACAAGTTGGAGCTTTTCAATAAGAATTTACTACTCACCTTTTGTATGAGTAAAGTATTTGTGTGCACATCTCATGTTGAATCTCTCTCATCTTTGTATTGTTTTATTTTTCATTTTACAAGAATAAGTTAATGATGATCGGTCATGATGCCTCTTAATGATCATAAAAGTTTAAAAAACATGTATCACTCAATTTTTAATTTGGAAAGATATTTTGAGGTATCTTCTTAATCAATCTAGATATATTGTAAGAAAATGAAAAACAATCTATTAAATTACCTCTAAAATATATAAATTTTATTTATTAAAATTTGGTATAACTATATTAACATTAAATATTAAGTTTTTTTAACTATAATAAATTAAATTCTTTTAAGAAGTATAAGATGTATATATATGAACATTCAATATTGAATTTTTTTAACTAACATATTATTATTTTTTCTTAGAAGTATAAGATATATATGTTCTTGCAAATTATAAGATACATGTATGTGTTAGTGTAGCACTTTAATACCCAGATGATGGATTCAAGATATAAAAAATGTGTATATGTATAGAAGAGATACTACTAGTGTAGGTTTATTTTTCAAAACAAAATAATGTTTATTTTTTTATAAAAAATTATGATTGTTTTATATTTTTGTGTTAGTAGTATTAATATGTTGATGTAGTGTAATGAAATATAGAATTTTTTTTTAAATCTTTGAATTATCAAAAATTTATAAAAAAAAATATTAAAAAATTATTAAATATTTATATTTTTTCAAAAAAAATATGTTATAAGAAAAATATTTAAAAAATAAAAAACAATAATATATTATAAAAAAATTTAGTATATATATATATAAGAAATATAATTATTGAATTCTTTATGATTTATGCACTCCATATATATATGATTTATGGAGAGAAATAACCAACTTGCTACAAAACATTCAATGTTGTGGTAGGTGGTATTCACTGTTATTCTATTAGAATCAAATGAAACTTTCTGTTACATATGGATCTAGAAAGTATCGATCAAAAAAGATCTTTAGTCTTTCCTTCCTTCCACATTTTTACATTGTAGTAAATATAAAACTAGTGTCAAAATTTTATCAAAAAAGGTATATATGTATAGATCCAGATTAGAAAATGTAAAAAATTTATGTGCTAACAATAATTCCATCAACAATTTCTTCATAAAAAAGCCAGCAAGAATTGTCTTTGAGTGCCTTCTTAGATACGTTGTCTGCTACTTTGTTGAACTGTCTATGTACGTGCATAAAGTTGATAGATTCAAAACTATTCTTTAAGCTTATGATCTTGTCTTTCTAGTTGTTGAGATAAATTAGATTTAAATTGGATTTGGAATTTATCCAGTCGATAGTGACCTTGGAGTCTCCCACAAACATCAATTTTTTTATGGAAAAGTAGGAAGAGAGTAATAGGAGTCCCCAAAGGCCTATGAGCTCCACTTTCATATTATTTCCAGTGCCTCCAACAAAATGCGCTTTGTCTGTGTGTTCTGTAGAGAATTTTAGATATATTCCAATTCCACAAATATTATCAACAACTGCTCCATAAAAAAAAACAATTGGGTTATCATCAAAATAGATTGGATTTAGGATAAAATCCAATTTATCTTGTTCCTCTTTGACTGAGTATTCTTTGAAAGAAAGGGTAATTTTGATGACTATCATAGGATCCATTCTATTCCAGTTCTCAAATAGTATTTTGTTCCTAAATTTCCAAATGCCCCAAATGACCAAAAAATGGATGTGTCTTAATTTTGGAAATTGAAAGAACTAGTGTTTCAAATTTTCTTCTATAGAAGAACACTTCCATTCACTATCAATGTTCAGAAATTTTAACACTTCAGACCAAATTTTTTGTGTTTTTGGACAATCCACAAAAAGATGTGTAGTAGTTTCTTCATTCCTTAAGCAAAGATTGCAAACCGAGGGTCCTATACCTCCTCTTTTTTGGTAATTCACTCCAGCGATGATGCAATCCTTTAAGCACAACCACATAAAGCATATCAATTTGATTGGAATATTCAAATCCCAGATAGCTTTGTACCACCATTTTATCTCTTCTAAATTGTTAAAATATAAGATGGACTAATAAGCTAGTTTGGCAGTGATTGTACCTGTCGATCTATTCCAAGACTAGACAAGCTTATCATTTGCATTTTTGAGGTGGATGTCGCTGCTACTTAAAATAGAAACAAATTTATCCCATTCGGTTTTAAGTTCATCTAAAATTTGGATCTGATTAGACTTCAACCAATTTTGAATTGATTCAGTACCATCAGGAGTAGTTGCTTGTGCTATAGAGTAAATGTTTGAACTGTTTAAGACCTGGATTAGAGGAATTGAAAGTTTGTAGGTGGAGATGCAACCAATAAAGGGATCGTGACCTAAGACAACACGATTACCTGATCTGATCTCCCAAGCAAGCCATCTTTTGATGATCAGAAGAGAGAACATAAAGTTTTTCCATATGATAGACGTGCCTTGTGATTTGTGATCATCTATGCACAACCAGGAAATAATATCAATACCCTTCAGATATTTTTTGCAGAGGACCGAATTCCAAAGACCTGAACCAAATAAACCTCTCCAACATGATTTTGCAGCCAATGGTTGTGCAAACCAAGAGATGTGTTGTATGCCCCAACCTCCATAGTTTTTTGGTCTGGCAATATTTTTCCATTTAGTGAGATGAAATCCAATTCCTTTCTTTCCCCCTTTCCAGATGAAATTTGAGAGCAAAAGATGGATTCGGTGGAGCATGGATGAAGGGAGTTTAACAAGACTTAGCCAATAAAATGGAATACTCTGAAGAAAAGAATTGGCTAAGGTGAGTCTTCCTGCGAGAGAAATCCATCGGAAGTTCCAATTCCCAGTCCTCTTTTCAATATTCTTAAGTAACCACAGCCAATCATTCACTCTATAATTGTTTGGTTTGAGAAAAAACCAAGGTATTTCATACCTTGATCAAGGCTCTCAATCTGAATATTAAAAGTTGTAGTCAAACTGAGTTTAAGGTTCTGATCAATGTTTTGAACAAGAAAAATTGATTTGTGGTAATTTACAACCATCCCCATGGCAGAACAGAACTTGGAAATGATAGATTTAAGAGTCAACCAATACACAAGTTTTCCAACTCCAAGAATGAGTATGTCATCCATGAAAAAGATATGTGAGATGAATGTACTTACAACTTCTTTAAGTCCTTGGAATGTTTGAGAGTCCACGACTTGCGTCAACATTCTGCTTAATACTTCAACAACTATTAGGAAGAGTAAAGGAGACAATGGGAAACCTTGTCGCAGTCCCCGATGGAATTTAAATAAATTAGTCGGAACACCATTGACTAGCACATTCGTGTTAACCGAGGTGATACAACTCATAATCCACTATGAAACAATCCAGTTTAAGCCAATCTGATCAAGAAGTAGTCTGAGGAATTGCCAACTGACATTGTCATAGGCCTTTTTTAAATCAAGCTTTAATATAACTGATTTTTGTTTCTTCATCTTTGCAGTATGTAGACACTCTTGTGTTATACTAACGACATCAAAATTAATCTATCCTTAAGAAAGCCGAATTTTTCATTGAAGATGCAATAGGCTAATTTATCTTTGATCTCAGAACCGATGATTTTGGAGATACCTTTGTAGGAAAATTTTCACAATGAAATGGGCCTAAAGTCATTAAAATTGATCGGCTTGCCGATTTTTGGAATGAGGGCATAAAAAGTTGTGTTTAGCTCCCTTGGGATATATCATTTACTTTGTGACTCCTCCACAACTTTGAGTAAATCCTCTCCCATGATATCAAAAAAGGTATGAAAAAGTTCTTGTGTACAGCCATCTGGTCGAAGACTTTTCTCTTTGGGCATTTTACTGATAGTTTCTTGTAATTCTGCAATTGAAACAGGTTTGTCAATCTCCACATTATCATCATCATTAAAGAAGTGAGGGACAATCTTTAGTACTTCAAGTTGCAGGTAAATGTTTTCAGAATCAAAATCATTGTACTATGCTTTGAAATGATTGAAATCCATCTTTTTTAACTCTATATCAGTTGATATCAAATTCCCGTCCTCATCTGATAGGTCCCAAATCGTGTTGTGACTGCATCTCTGAGACACATATTTGTGAAAACAAATTGTGTTTTTATCGCCCTTCTTGATCCAGATAGCCCAACTCTTGAGTCTCCAGGTAGATTCTTCAATAGAGAGGATATAATTCTTCCTTTGGGAGAGAGTCTTTAGTAATTCCAAATATTATTTCTCAAAAATTTGAGAAGGGCACTTTTCAAAAAGTTCAGACATTTGTTGATCAATGGAAAATAATTCTGCATTTAGTTGTTTCTTCTTCAAAGTCTGTCATTTAATAACAAAACTCTTCAAATGTTTGAGTTTGTCGCATAGGAGTAGAATTGAAGATCTGTCAGTCCAGCTTTGCATCTCGTCCCAGGTGGATCGAACTAAAGTAATGACGTCCAGATCAGAAATCCATGAGCTGTTAAATTTGAAGGGGGGCACATCAATGCGTGTAAACCCATTAAATTGTAAGCAGATCGGATTGTGATCTGAGATAGTTGAAGAAACAACCCAAGTATGAAAATTGTGATGTTTATCAAGTATCTTGGAGTCTAAGAGGAAACGGTCCAATCTTTTAGCAATACCCATAGAACCGGATCTACCATTCCTCCAAGTTGGAGACATAACAGATGGTTGGAAGTCTACTAAACCCGAGCAATGAAGGATATTGGAGAAGAAATCGGTTAGGGGGTCAATCCGAGCTAGGTTCCCCCACACTTCTCTGGCAGATAAGGTGAAGTTTAGATCGCCACCGATAATAAGATTATCTTCACACAATAATCCGAAATCAAAGATTGATTGCCAAAAAGGCTCTCTTTCTTTATACAGAGCATAACAATTAAGAAGTTTGACAGTATCTTTTGAATGCTTTAATCTTCCATTCAAAAATATACCTGCAATTGTTCCAAAGGCACAAAACTCAGCAAAATTTGGGTTCCAACCATAAAGGAGTCCCCCGGAGCGACCGTGTGAGTCTAAAGCAACTACATTCCATTGTGGCAGACATTGAGAAAAGAGGGTTTTTGCCTTGTCTTTGAGGCGAACAAAGTTCGCTCACATAAGAATTATCCAAAATAATTGGAATATAACAAAGTAATCCATGTAGGAATAATGTATAAAATATGAATAAATAAGATGATTACAATTGAGAATGACGGCTCGTTTATATACCCACGCAGGGGTGCCCTTAACCAATAATCATGTCCTTTGAGACATGTCCTTTCATTATTAATAATAATTATTTAATTATTATGTTATTAATATATATTGTATATGTATATTTATGTTCATAACAGTCTCCCTCAACCAATGTTTATTGTAGGAAAACTATATCAGGTTTGACCTGTTGTAGTAATCTCTTTAGGGAGGCAAGTTTTGTGGGCCTCCCAAACCCATGGAGATTTAGAGAAAAAATAATCATTAAGAGACACCTTGTAATGACTGGCTTGCTCTAAGGGCCGAGGAAGTGGAAGAAGTGTGATCTATTGTAATGGAGGGGGAAAGGGAAGTGGGAGGATCAGTGTTAGCAAAAATCGATATCCCACCTTCTATAGAACCGGGAGGCTTTTTAGGGGGTCTGAGGTGGGATTTCTAAATAGTCACATTGGAACGGTCGATAGGGAGGGGTGAAGTTGAATTGGTAACAGTAAGAGGGAAAGGGGATAGGGGCGCAATTGAAAGAGTCGATGGAGGGTTATAAAAAGTGTCAATGGAGAGGTTAGCTGGAGGGTTTGAAGAAGGTGAAATGGTTTTAATGGGGGAATCTTCAATCAGTGAGGAAGGAGGAGAAAAGGATAAGATAGGATCACAAGAGGTTATGTGATCAGGTTGAGTGTGATCAAGGCAAGGAAGTAGAGTCTGAGAGCAGTCCACCTGGTCAAGGGACTCTGCAGGGTCCAGAGAAAGGGGATATGAGTCTCGGTGAACAGGGACTGCAATGTGAAGATCAGGGCAAAGTATCAAAGCATCTAGCCTATTTAGAAGGAGTTTCCAGAAATCTTCGAAGATCTCTAAAACCCAAATTTCATTATTTTTTAAATAATTTAATTCTTCTGCAGAGATTTTATGGAAGAAATCTAGAAAAAAAAACTTGCATCTTATCGAGGAAGGTGTCGCGATCCAAATTCTGGGGGAGAGTTTTACCAATCTGGTCCAATGTTGTCCTAGGAGTCACAGACTTATCCATTTTACATGAGGTCTTAAGATGACCTGTCTACTAGCATAAGTGGCAGCGAAAAGGCTCCCTCCAGAAATCAAGGGGTTGATAGAAAGATTTGTCCCCAACATTGACAACGATGGAATTTGGAAGACCACAGTCAAGGTCCATTTCGACCAGAACCCATGCTACTCGTTTGTTGACCCAGTAAAGAGAGCGATCATAAAAAAAAACATACTTCCCAACCGAGTTGGCAACCGCTTCGAAGACTGGTTTGGACCAAAGTTCAATCAGAAAATCCGTTAAGAGCATCCACAGGAATCTTTTGCTAAAAGATTCAGAAAAGGGACTGAAGCCGAGAACCCATCTCTTGAGCATGAGGACTCCCTTATCTAGGATCCATGGGGAGCTTAATATATTCAATAAATCATCTTTCGACAGGAAATGAAAAATAAACCAGTGGTTGGAAAGAAGACTGACCCTCAGACAGTAACCAAGCACTGGTTTCCAAAATTCTTGTAACCAGACCGATAAACAAGCTTTAAACATCTTAGCATAGAAAAAATTACCGACGAGAGCCCTCTTAGAAAGGATGGAAACTCGATCCAAGGAAATGTATTTTCCAAGAGTACAACTGGAGGGAGATTGTCTGACCTTCCAGGACTTATGTTTTCGATTAGTGCGAGCTTTCGAACCAGAGGTTCTGTTATGACCAGCACCACCATGGGAAAGCGGAGAGAAAAGGGGGTGAACAGTGGTGACAGGTTCAAGGTAAGAAAAAGATAAGGGGGTCGTGGATACAGGGTGTGATAGTGATCTCGAACATGAGAGTAATGAAGGAGTCTCCCGAGGAAGCTGGTAATTTTGATTCACCCAAGGTTGATGGTCGGGCACGTGATCATGGGCAGGTGGCTTCCCAACACGAGAAGGAATCTGATCTGAGGGCTGAACCGAAGCCATCTGTGGGGGCTATGAGAGGAGGGCGTTAGGAGAATTGGTTTTTCAGGGGATGACGCAAACACTCATACATTAGCTTGTATGTGTCATCTGTCAAGAACAGGGGATGACGCAAACACTCATACATTAGCTTGTATGTGTCATCTGTCAAGAAAATGTTATCACTTGCCCATAGATCGTCATCGTCATCCCATGTCAGGTCTACAATGACAGCCATAAAGGGTTGAAAAGGCCGATGAAGTGAGGATCCACATCTGCGGGGTGCCACGAAGAGTCTGACTGAAGATTTAGTGGAAAGTGTAGGAAGTGCCACGTCTGAAGGGAGTCATGACGAGCTGGGGTGTGGGTGGAACCAGGTAAATTCTACACTAACACCACGTTACAAATCCACGTCTATAGTGTACCGAGGTAGGTGGTATATATATGGTGAGATGTATCCCATCATATATACCAAGGAGATCTAATGGTATATACCACTTGCCCCTGTTAAATTATGAGCTTGATTTCTTATGTAGATTAATTCTTTTATTTTCTTCAACACTTTGATTCCAGCTTAATACACTTCAACAATACCAAATCATAACTGAATAGAAATAACTATGTAGATAAGTAAGCATGCACATCAACAACAAATATACCCCGGGGAAACCCTATATAGGGAGAAAAACCCCAGCAAACAATATTCCTATATTGCATTAATAATGTAAGATCACTTACAAATATCCACCATGAATGTTCTGCTCTTAAAGAGCTTGCCAAGATGAATTTGACCTGACAAAGACCTAAAATACCTTACTGAGATACACCTCTCATGTGTTGCCTCTATTGTTGATATACAACACTGATATGTTGTTGATATATGCCTCTGATATGCAGCCTCGATTGTTGATATACAACACTGATATGCTGCCTCTTTATCATTGATATGCTCCTCTATTGCTTCTCCCTTAACCTGCATATCAAAACTTTCTTGAAGAGAGGGGTCAACCTCTGCTTATATAGGCTGAAGAGGAGAAGAGGAGAGGCTCGAGATAGTAACTTGTTTGCATTCTTTAATCATAACCCAGCTTCATACTTTAGTTTGAACTTAGAACTAGACTTGAGACTGGTATACTCTAGTTCGAAAATAGATCTAGACTTGAGACTTTAGTTACAACTCAACACTACACTTTAGTTCGAAAATGTAACTAGAATTGAGATTGGTATACTTTAGTTCGAAAACAGAACTAGACTTAAGACTTTAGTTACAACTCAGCATTACACTTTAGTTCTAAAATAGAACTAGACTTAAGACTTCAGTTACAACTCAACATTATACTTTAGTTCTAAAATAGAACTAGACTTGAGACTTCAGTTACAACTCGACTCTTTACAAGGCAATTCAAAATTCTATTCGTGGTGGATAATGTTACACGTGCCAACGCACTATATCAATACATTTATATCATTTGAAATATTAGGAATATCGTTTGTTTCTAACTCGTAGGAATTTTATATTTAACCTAACTTTTTCTAGATGCCTTGACTTTTTCTCATGGCTCACAAGGCTTGACTAGGCTCACAGAGGTTGTACGTTCCCCCTGAATTTTGCACTAGACTGTCTATGCTCACAGAGGTCGTACGTTCCTCCTGACTTTTGCATTAGACTCACATAGCATCTTGTTCGTCCTGACTTTTTTTTTGACTCACAGAGGTTGTACGTTCCCCCTGGCTTTTGTCAATACCTCACAAGACTGGTCGATTCTCCAAATCTCCCTGGCTAGCCTCAGGGTGGCCCATATGGCCTCTCATTGGAGAATGATTGTCGATGTTTCCAAATTTAATAGCCACGACATTGAATGTTGCATAGCAAGGTTGGTTATTTCTCTCCCATAATACATAACAAATTTGTGAGAAATTATTCTAAAATATGAACGAATTATCATGAAATTTAATTTTGCCACATGTTCATAAGTAACATATGTCTTGATTGATTTTCAAATTCCAAACCATTTCGGATACTCAAAACACCACTTTGTTTTGTATAACTTTAGATTCAAACGTGCTTTGTATTCCTTTTTCTTACTTGATGGATGGGGCCATACTACCTTGGAAACATGAAACATCTGATATTCAATCCTAAGGAAACGATATATATTGTTGATATTGCTTTATAATCATTTTTTTTCTTGATTCTTGCATTGTTAATATAAACTATGAAAATATGGAAATTATCCTCAATTTAATTACAACATCATTGTAAGTAAGTAGGATAAACTAGGCATTCATAATCCTTAATGTGGGTGGTAATAATGGTTATGATTGAGATTTTACCATGCTCGAATGGTTGTGATTGAGAATTTGTCAAGCTTGAATGATTGGTTGGGTTGGAATCCATACATCACTTGATAATGATTTTGCATATAACTTTCTAAATAAATAATGAATAATAGTTATCACTTGATAATGATTTTGCATATAACTTTCTAGACAATTATAGATTCAGTTAAAAGTAGAGGTTTTGGGTATATGGTATTAGAGATTGTATAATTATTTATTTTTGTATTTGTTACTGACAAATTAAATGAAAATTGAATTAGTTAAAACTTAATGGTATAATAATACAAAGTTATAAGTCATTCATCAAGTTTTAATGTTTAAAGTGATTTAATCTATCTAAATAGTATGTTGTTATACAAACTGTTGAAGCATTAGTCATAGAGAATCATATTTAATGGATTTCAATTTAGGTTTCCATTCTCAAACTATGAGAAGGATCTTAAGAGAAATTCCTATTGTGTAAAACCTCATAATGGCTCCCATATGGCACACCTAGAACAAAAAACCATTTTACAATAGTTGTGTGATGGTATTGGACCATGTTCATGATATGAACCCTTGATCCAAGTGGATATCGGTGGCCACCCACCTATTCCAACTAGCTCCTCTTGATAGTTTTTTAGTTTAACATGTTATTTTGTACTTCTTTGTAATTATGGGTTCTAAACTTATGGGGTTGTCTGAATCCATACACATATTCCATGTGGAGACTGGTGGCCACCCACCTAATCCAACTGGCTTATTTTGGAATTTTTCATTTCATCACGTCTTTCTATACTTCCAAGGCCGTTTTGGGGCCCTAAACAATGTTTTTTTGGTTTTCCACAATCAAATTATAGACGAAGTCATAGCTTGATGAAAAAATGTGTATTTCTCAAGAAGACCTTTCCAATGGGCTATCACACACCTAAAACAAAGGTCGTATGCAAAAGTTACGACCCCGGGAAGTTTAGGTACCAACTTACCCATCAAGGCCCACATAAGTTTTGGCATTTCATCTCCTAGGGTTAGGTTTTTGGATGTCTAGAGTTTTGGAATTCACGAGTAATGTTAAAAGGGACTTTGGAGCCTCATTGTAATCATTATACTCAGACGATTGTGCATACAAGACACATCTCTTCTCAAAGATAGCTACCATCATTCGAGCAAGTTGTTTTCAGTTCTGCAGTTTTACAGTTTCAGCCTATTTCATTTATTCAATAAAAGTTATTGTTCATTGGATATCTGGTGTTGTTCTTTGTATCTCTATGTTATTTTATTGAGTCTATTATTCATTTTGTTCCACTCATAAATCTGAATCAACCGTAAAATCATATTTTAAGCCCTATCACATTGGTTTCCCTCCTCAAACCTTATATAAGGGAAGTATAACCATCTTGGGTGCTTCCTTTAGGGTATAATGCTTGGGTTTCCTCTCGGACCATGTTTAGAACCCTACGACACATATTAGGTGCTCAAAACCCATTAATGGTGCCATATCCCCATTTGGATTCCAAAGATCACATAGAGAGGTCATGTCTAGTGCTTCATGGACTCATTCATGGCCCTTGATACTTAGAAGCAACTCTTAAGGCATAAATCTTAAGTTCCATACTTTAACCATGGTCAAGAACCTGTCACTCATACCTAGTGTTCAAAATCTCTTAATGGTTCCCATATCCCCACTTAGAGTAAAGATTATCCTCTGGAGGTCATGTGTGGTGTTTAAAGGAATTGTTCTTGAACTTGGATGCCAAGAAGCTTTCTTTAGTGCCTAAGGCATAGGTTTCCTCTCCCAACAATGTCCAAGCCCACTTAACTCATACTCGGTGCTCCAAACCTTCTATTGGCACCCATATCCCCACTAAGATCTCATAGAGAGGTCTTGTGTGGTGGTTCGAGGTGTTGTTCATGGCCCTTGAGCTGCATGGGAGATTCACCTCATTGACCAATATCTTATCATGTTCATTCATAAATGGGGTTTTTAAATTGTGAAAAATAAATTCAATATATTGTAGGTATTGGGGGGGCGGGGGGTGTGGGGTATTGAGAGGTTTATAAGTATTGGGAGGTATAGAAAAAGGTATCTAGTAAAAATAGAGGTTTATTTTGTTGGAAATATGTATTTGGAGGGGTGTTCAATAAAAGGATTTTTGAAGGTATTTATCAATATCTAGTGAAATTATGGGTATTCTTTAATATCCTGTGAACAAAGGTGTTATGTCATAGGTTCACTAAGTGAAGACCCCATGAGCCTTAGAAGCTAAATTTTGTTGGAGAACCATGGAATTGAGAAGTGATTAACTATGAATTTCAAGAGAGAGAGAGAGAGAGAGTTGGTGTCTAAAGACACCATTTATTCACTAAAGAACAAGTGAGAATATCTTAACATATGGAATCAATAATAATGGATGGTTGATACATTAATCCATAATATCATTGACATATACTCAAAGGTATAAATAACTCCCTTAAAAATGAGGAAGACTTAGTCCACTTTGATCACCTTAGGTGCACTTGATATATAGGTTTTGTTCCTTGACATATGCACCACTCAGCCTAGTTGGGACAATTTTTAGTTGATCTAATTAATCTATCAACCACTAAATCAACGTCCTATTCAACCTTTGATTGTATCTAGAGTAACAACGTTCAGATTCATAAAAATTAGAGTAAGTAAGATCCTCTTTTTTTAACACCCTCGATCAACACAACTCTCATGAGATTTAGGAAGTGGAATTATCTTTGTACACCCCCCCCTCCCCCCACTCTCTTATAATTGCAATTTCCTGAAGCCCAAACATATCCCAAAGTTTTACATATCTAGCTTATGTCAATGGATTCATACAGATATCAACAATTTGATCAGTCATCCTACAATAATAAAGAAACACAATCTTCTCATGTACCAAATATCTCAAATAATGTGTGTGAAGATCGACATGATGCATTTTATTATGAGCAACATGGATATAAACTACTTGTATTTCACTTTGATTATGATAATGACCTACAATCATCTTCTCAAAAGGAAATCTAAGCTCACCTATTAGGTTGTGAATTCACATTACCTATATGCCAACATTAACGACACCTCTATTTTTACCTTATGTGGTCACGAAGGAAACCACCTTTTGCTTCTTTAAAGATCATACTATGGACCCTAATCCAAGATTAAACACATAGATTGATGTTGATTTCTTGTCATTTCCATATCCAACCCATTCTAAGTCGATATAATTGACCAATCAGTTCATATTTTCATTGCAATACTTTATACCAAATTGATGTACATACCCTTGATATAGTGAATAATCCTCTTTTTGGCCTCAATTAGCTCTCTTTCATATACTGCGTGAACCTAGAGACCACACTAATAGAAATGAAAATATCAGGTTGAGTAAGATTCAAATAAATTAGACTTATAACAAGCTCCCTATAGAGAGTAGCACCGACTCTCTAGGAATCATAAACATTAGTCAATGTCACATCCAACTGATATGGAGTATCGTGGGGCTTGCATTCCTCCATTTTTTAATCATTTAAGTGGATCCAAAGCATACTTAGGTTGATTGTAATATCATGGTCTTGAAACTTTGAACTTGATCTTGTTTATATTGTAATTATGATTCTCATTACTATGTTTTTATACATACCATGAGGTAACTTCCATGGTGATTTTGAAAAACATATGAACATTATTAATTTTGAAATCAATATAAAAAAGGTTTCAAGATTGACTAAGGCTAGTCACCTAAGGGTTATCATTCCACTAAAGGGGAAATGTAAGGGGATCCAAGGGGTTTATCATGAACTTAGTTTCATGTGTTCATAACTTTTCCATATCATATACATAACTCTCTTCCATGTGATTGTCCATTTCCACTTTTTCCTACTATACGTGTTAATGAAACTAGGAACCTAGTTAAATCACTATTTACCAAAGATAACTATCTCTCTTTACTCAAGTATTCACCTCTTGTTTTGTAGTAACCACTCCCATCATCAAGGAACCGAGAAATGGATGGGGAGGAGACTCTCTATTCTCATTCATTCATTCATGCAAGGGGAAAATTCAAATTTGGAGTGGGTGGGTTGAGGAAAATAGAGTTCTTGGTGAAGAAATACCAACCTAGCTCTCACATTATCCATGAAGATATAAAAGAGGGATTGTTGTGTGTTACTGGGCACCACGATTTAGTAGAGAGATACCTCCTTAAACCTTTGTATATTTTTATCCCTTTTGGCTACCCAAGAATCCACAATTAGCTATCCAAGAAGACATGTATCACAAGAAATAAAATCTAAAAATGGATTGTGTTTTGGGTTCCTACTACTTATAATAAATAGCAAAGAGAGGAAGATCATTCCTGAGGGACTAAAGAGAAAAGAAGGGGGTGTATTTTTGCGTTAAATAGGGTAGTAGAGTGAGTGCCAAGAATTGGTATAAGTGAAAGATTGAATAAATAAGAAGGGGGTGTATTTTTGCGTTAAATAGGGTAGTAGAGTGAGTGCCAAGAGTTGGTATAAGTGAAAGATTGAATAAATAATCTAGTGTTTTGTATTGGATTGATATTGGGAGCTTATGGTCAAGGAGAGAGTGACTTGGAAGTATGAAACTTTTCCTCTTAACCTTATTGGGCTCATATCCCAGCACGAGGGGTGGCATCCATAGAGGATTTTCCTAAGGTTGGGATGAAAGTGGTGCACACTTAGTCAATTGCTTGGAATCTAGTTGTTGGAAAAGATAAGTACCTCTTATTTTCTCTAAAAAATATTATTAGGTGATGTTTGTAATTATAAGATGTAAGTGGATAAATTCATTGAATATTATTGTAGGTTTGATGAGAAAATGAATCTAAATTTATATTGTATGCAAATTGTTTGTACAAATGCATTGTGCACGTAAGTCTAAAAATTGGTTTCATATTTTTAGTGAAATAGTGTCATATGAAGTCGAATGAGGATCAAGATCAAATTTTAAGTGAGTTTATTTGTCACGTATCCCCATTTTTCCACCAAAAATTAGCCTCATTTTTTCCTATTTGGCCCTTAAAAACATGAAATGGTTTCAAATAAAAGAAAATTTCTAAAACTTAGCCATATGGTGTTTGTTGGCACTCAAATTTTAACAACTATCTAACATCAATATCCATGTTCTTTCTATTGGGTATGTGTTATATTCTTTGCACGAGTAGTAGTGTTTGAGCGTATGCACCAAGTGTGCAAGGGGGTCCAGGGGCAGCGCCCCTGGAAAATTTTTTTCCTGCCTCGAGAAACGTGCCATGTATTTAGGTGGTTTTTCGGCACATGGTTTTTTCCGATGGTTTTCTATTTCTGGTTAAGGAATTAGGGTTTTGGACTAATCCAGGTCATTGGGTTAGGGTTTTGGATGTCATTGGTTCCTATATGTATATTGTATTGTAAACAATGTATCATGATGAATGAATATAGAATATGTTGGTTTTCCCGGTTTGGGTTTCCAGGGGAAAAATCTTTGTGTAATGTTTGTATTTTCCATTGTATCTTTTATGTTCTTTTTCTAAATATCTGTTTGCAGTAGATATTGTACAAGGTTAGAATTTGCACTTTCCACATTTCAGATTTATATTTATCCTTTTAATTCCCCAAAAGGTGGCAATATAGTTAGGTCTTATAGTTAATGTTGTGAAATTTGGTTGTTGGAAGCCACCTTCTAAAATAAGCCATCACCTTCTAAAATAAGCCATTATGAGAAGGCCATTAAGCTAAGTGTTCAAGGATTATTTACAATTTCATATTATGTATGTAATTCTAAGTGATTGGATTTGAATGATTTTACACTTCCCTTATTTATACTCATCTCCATGAAAGAAATAACTAGTTATTTTCCCATACCCTTACCAAATGATTTGTTTTTGGTACATGAAAGGTTTTTTCATAAGTTGTGAATGTTATTAAGGGTTTAAATGAGGTTTGTAAATTTGTTGTAAGGTTTTTTCATATGTTGTGAATGCTATTAAGGGTTTAAATGATGTTTGTAAATTTGTTATAAGCTTTTTGGTTACATGAATTATTCCATCACTGGCCTCGAAGGGAAAAAGAGCTCATTCCCCTGCCCCTGAAAGCATGTAAATGCAATGCATAGAATTATTATGTAACCATTATGAATGAGTTTAAATATTTCTTTGAGACATTAAAATCTAACATGGGATGGGTTATGTTAGGTGTATACCCTAATGAAAGTGATTCTTATGCTCTAGGATTTTATGCCAATCTTTGTGACCATGTACATATAAGAAATGAGATGAAAACATTGTAGGTTAAATAATTGTTTCCTTATGATTATTATATATTTAATGAACATAGAATCATGTTTCTAAGAATTGAATAATGTGTTACTTGCATGACATTAATTCCATTAAGTTTAAACGATAGAGTTGTCCTTATTGCAGAGATTTTAGGTAACTCGATGGGTTGTTACCATGGACGAACTTATGAAATATAAATAGTATGTGAATAATATGAGTTGATTATTCCATTTATTCTTAATGGTGACCTTATTAACAGGGTATTATGTTGCAAATTGTGAATAGATAGTCTTAAATAATTTGAGACTTTGATCTTAAGTACGTTGTTAAGAGATTTGCTTAGCTAGTATTTTTATTTAAAGATTGAATGCTTGAATCATATTGAATAATATAATATCAAATTATATCATAGTATCTAAGGGGAAAGGTTGCTTTATTGAAATGGTCTTTTGCTCTTGAAAATTGATTCACATGTTTCTATTCACATTGCATTATTATTCACATTGCATTATTAGACCAACAAACCCCTTTCTTGATGTTGTTGATGTAGGAACTTTACATTGAGAGATAAATATATAGTTATTCATATACATACTTGGATTCTCAAAAGGAAATATATTTTCCATCTTCTCATTTAAACCTAAAGTCAAGTTATCATTACCACCAATGATGACTAAATCGTCAACATAAAATGAAACTATCAAAATATCGTCATTCACAAAGACATAAATAATATGATATGATTCACAATGTATATAATCATTCATATACATACTTGGATTCCCAAAAGGAAATGTAACTGACCAAGGTCAGTCATTTAAAATGTATTTTCCATCTTCTCATTTAAACCTAAAGTCAAGTTATCACTACCACCAATGATGACTAAATCGTCAACATAAAATGAAACTATCAAAATATCGTCATTCACAAAGACATAAATAATATGATATGATTCACAATGCTTGAAACCAAGAATTAGGAAGAACCTCTCAATATTTTCATAACACTACAAGGAGAACACCTTCTTGCAAAGGTTTTTATGGAACCTCCCCGAAAAATTCTTCCCTTAGCTATAAATAGTGGAGATTGTTAGTGAAGGTGGGCAACTGGAGGTTTTTGCGGAGGTTTTTTTTCGGTGCACCTTTATGGAACATATGCACCAGTGCACATCTAAAACCTATTTCATTGGTGCTTAAATGTTCAAATGCCCTGTCACTATTCATAGCGAAGACACATGGTGAGAGTTTTTTACGGAGGTTTTTTTAATCGGTGCATCCTTAACAGATCAACGCACCAGAACTTTCATGAACAGTGATGCCTCGTTACTTCCATGTTCCCATATCACTTCCATACTTTATAATAAAATTGCATGCACCGAATAAATCACACCAGTGTCATTGAACATCACCCACCAGTGCGCCTACCTATCTAAAGGTGCACCGAGGTAGGATAAATAAATAAAAATTACCAGCCTAATTTTCATTGTTATAGTGCATCCCATGCTTTCAAACTCTCAAGAAAGAACTGGTGCTCACCTTTTTTCCTTAGATACCATGTTTCTGGTGCTCTACACTGACTTGGATAACTCCATTGTTGGATTCCATACATTTCCAAATTTTGGAAATTACCTCAAATTTTAATTTTCCCTCAACGATGCAACCATGCCTCCTTGGGACAAAATAGACTAGGTAAATTATTTATTACCTTCCTATTTTCATTTTCATCCAATCAAAATTACAAATTAGCTTGAAATTGGGCATTCTTTTTCAATTTTTTTTTTAAATTTCGCACGGTGCGCCTGAACTGCTTGGCTCGCCCCAAAGTGGTGCATACTGTGTTAAATATACAGTGAGAACCACTGAATTTGCATCACTATATGGTCGTACCAAAGTCATTCAAGCTAGCGCACTATGAAAAATTACCCAAAAAAAAAAGTGGTGCATCCTTCGGAACACCCCTACACTGGCACAAAGTGGGATTATACCTGCACCGGTGCATTACACTTTATTTACCACACCGTTATTTCAACAATATATAAGATTTAACCTAGTGGTGCACCAAGTTTAATTAATCACCCCAGCATGTACTCGAAACATAATGCCACAATGAGCATCTATGTCAGTGCGTCTATATATGTCTACACCAGCGTCATTCAAGCTAGCACACCACGATAAATTACCAAAAAATAAAGTGGTTCATCCTTTGGAATGATACGACACTAACAAAAAATAGGATTATAATTGAATCGGTATGTTACACTTCATCAACTACGCCACTATCTCAACAATTTATAAAATTTAACCTAGCGGTGCACCACGTTTAATAAATCGCCCAGGGGCATACCCTAAACATAATGCCCCAGAGAATCAATGTTTAAACACATCTCCATACTTTATAAAAAAGTATATGCACTGAATAAATCGCACCGGTGTCATTGCATATTACGCCTCGTTAGGCTTAAATGTCTTAAAGCACACCGGAGTAGGGTAAATTAAAAAAAACATTATCAAACTGATTTTCATTGTTACAGTGCATCCCATGCTTCCAAAATATCAAGAAAGAATTTATGTTGATCTAAGTGGATATTGGTGGCCAGCCACCTTTTCCAACTGGCTCAAAACAGTTTTCTGACAATTTTGGTAGTTTATTATTTTTAGCAGTTTTTAACTTACGGGGCCATTTTGAGGGCCTAAATGAAGGTTTTTTTTTGGATAAATCTTCTCAATGATAGAAAAAGGCTATAATTAAGCCCCTAAAATGAATCTCTTCGATGATACCTTTCCAATGAGCTATCATGCACCCCAACCGAAGATCGTATGCCAAATTTATACCCCCGGGAAGTTGATACACCAAACTACCCAAAATGACGTCCACCAAACTGTTGGCTTTTCATCTTCCAGGGTTAGGGTTTTGGATTTTATTTATGATAAAAAGGCCTTTGGAGCCTCATTGTAAAAACATCTTATTTTGAATGTGAGTAGCGGACACATCTCTTCTCAGAGATAAGTTGCCACCATTCTAGCAAGTCTTTCACTCTGTATTTTTACAGTCTTTGTGCATTTTCTCCCATTAATAGAAAATTGTGTATTATTGTATCTATGTGTTTATGGTTGAATCTCTGATACATTTATGTTATATTATTGGATATCTGAGATATCTCTATACATTGCTTTATTATATCTCCACTCTCATTTCATATCGAAAATAATCTGGATCAGTGGTATCAGAGTAGGTTGCTCTTGATCGTTTTTCAGTGCATGTCTCCAACGAGGTCCGAGTATAGAAAGTTTGTTCTCGAGCTTGTCTCTCTTGAGGACAATCTCTCTCGCATGCCCAATAAATCCTCCATGGCGGAAGAAAAGAAAAACGACAGAGAAGACGATTTTAGTAATTTGTTGCTTGAGCAAGCTCTCACGTGACAGAGGGACGAAATGATGGAGAATTTTTCCCACATCCTTCAATGCTTGTCGATAAAAACAGGTGTGTATTCATCAAGTGGCCACTTTGGAGGAATCTTTCCTTTCAATGTACAAGCTAATTTTGATATTCCCATATTTGAAGGACAGATAGATGCAGATGCCCTAGAAAAATGGTTAAATATGCTAGAAGGTTATTTCTATGTTCATAATTTCTCCAACAGGGAAAAGATCACCTTCACACTCCTTAAGTCTCTCCCCCATGTTAAACATTGGTGGGAAACTTATTGGGAGAAAAATTCCACATAGGAGTCTGGAATATATGGGGCCGAGCCCACTTGGGATTTTTTTGTGGATGCGGTAAAGGAACAATACTACCCTATTGGAAACTATGAGGACCAGTACATGAGATGGACCACACTGTGGAAAGAGAGGGGAAATAAGTTCTGAATTTCACCAATACCTTCCATACCTTGCGCACCAAGATGGATATCAAAGACTCCGAACGACATTTGGTTCTGAAATACCGTGGGGCTCTACACATATACATCTAAACTGAAATGGATTTTCTGGACATCTCATCACTCGGTGTTGCTTATCGATATGTTGTTAAAATCAAGCAGAAATTTAAGCACTAGAACAAACAAGAGTTCACGTATGCAAATCCACAACAACCAAAGTGTGATAAAGATAGCCCTAACAAACAGTCTCTTGAAAACCAGTCCAAGCCATGGGAAAAGAAGGGTCACAGAAAGACAAAGAAGGACATCGGAAAATGGTGTGATTTCCAAAAAATACCATGGCACAACACTGATGAATGTCGCTCAAAACAATCATTGATGGCTGAGATCAAGGACAAGGAGCCGAACCCTGATTCAGAATCTGATTCAGAAAATATTGATAGAAGACGGATCATTGATGCAGACCCCACTGTTATTGTCGCAACCGCAAAAATTCAACCAGAAGAACCCACAGATTTTGAAGAGGGGGACCGCCTTTTTCATTCATAGATGTGGATGAAGGGGACCCCGCTGCATTTTATTGTTGATAGTGGAAGCCATAAGAACCTCATCTTAGCAGAGGTCGTCAAACAGTTGGGATTGTCGACAACACCACACCCGCAACCATACAACATTGGGTGGCTTCGTCGGGGATGATATCTTCATGTCAGTGAGCAGTGTCGATTGTTATACGACATCCAACCCTTCAAGGATGAGGTATTATGTGATATTTCCCTACTGGATGTTTGTGATGTTCTCTTGGGCCAACCATATATGTGGAAGCACCATGCTATCTATGAGTCTCGACCCTGTATTGTCATTGTTACTCTGGAGGGGTCATCTCTACAATATACTAGAGGTAGTTCCAACTATTGTCCCACCGAAAAAATGTTGCAAGGTAATTGTATATCATACCACAAAATTCATCTTCTTCATAATTTGTTCAAAAGGTGAAAAAAAGGATACTGCAACCACTACAACCTCGGCCCAAGCACCTTCTATCCAAAAGAAGCAGGTTGACAATATTGCAGCAAAGTGTAAAGATTCCTTCTGCACACAAGAATCTCATGTAGCCAGACTGGTTAAAAAGGTCCAACCCTTCTAGCCACAGGTTCATGACAACCTTCAACAAGCTAAGCAGTGCAACTTCTCCAACAAGGCAAGTAGCTCATCAAGATGCAGATTCAACAAATGTTTTTCCCTCTCCCTCGGGCACTCAATGCAATGGAGACCATTGATTCCTAAGGAGGGAGTATTGATCCAAGTGGATATCAGTGGCCACCTACCGTTTCCAACTGGCTCAAAACAGTTTTTTGGCAATTTTGGTAATTTACTATTTTTAGCACTTTTTAACTTATGGGGCCATTTTGAGGGCCTAAATGAAGGATTTTTTTGTGATCGATCTTCTCAATGATAGCCAAAGGCTCTAATTGAGCCCCCAAAATGAATCTCCTCAATGATACATTTCCAACGAGATATCGTGTGCCCCAAACGAAGATCATATGCCAAAGTTACGCCCCCGGGAAGTTGATACACCAAACTACCCAAAACGATGTCCACAAAACTGTTGGCTTTTCATATTCCGGGGTTAGGGTTTGGGATTTTCTTTATGATAAAAAGGCCTTTGGAGCCTCATTGTAAAATCATCTTCTTGCAAATGTGAGTAGAAGACACATCTTTTCTAAGAGATAAGATGCCACCATTCTAGTGAGTCTTTCACTCTGTATTTTTACAATCTTTGTACATTTTCGCTCATTAATATAAAATTGTGTATTACTGTATCTTTGTGTTTATGGTTGCATCTCTGATACATTTCTGTTATATTATTGGATATTTGAGATGTCTCTGTACATTGCTTTATTATATCTTCGCTCTCATTTCGTGCCGAAAATAATCTAGATCAGATGTTCACCTTTCTTCCTAAGACGCCATGTTTCATGTGATCTACATCGACTTGAATATCTCTATTGGTGGATTCCACACATTTCCAAATTTTGAAAATTATCACAAATTTTCATTTCATCTCAACGGTGCAAGTATTCCTCCTCGGGAAAGAAGAGACTAGGTATATTATTTATTACCTTCCTATTTTCATTTTCATCCATTCAAAATTACAATTTAGTTTGAAATTTGGCTCACCCCGACATGGTGTGTACTATGTTAAATACATAGTGAGCATTGTCATCGGGGTGTCAAATACATGTACGCACTGGTGTGGTTCCCTCAAGCGTACCACAATGAATTATTAGAAACAAATCATGGAATCCTTCAGAATGCCCCGAAACTGGGGCACAATGGGCTTCGACCTGCACCATCACATTTCAATTTATTAACCACACCTATCGATCAATGATATATAGAAGTTAACCTAGAGATGCACCAATTCTATCTAACATTAGTTGGGCATACCAGAAACATAACGCATCGACACGCCAATGTTCAAACACACCACCATATCTTATAAAAAACATACACACACCAAATAAATCACTTTGATGTTTTTTAACATTACACACTACTATACTTCACTCAACTAACGACATTGCTAACGTAACGATTTATAAAATTTAATGTAGTGGTGCAACCATTGTAATCCAATGTACCATAAATGTATACAGAAACACACTGGGACATATATTTCCCTATTTTTCATAGTGGAGCATCTCATTGGATGCCTCATTCTCGATGCTCTATCCTTTACAAAGTGGTGCATCCTTCAAAAATCATTGAAACCGACGGACAATGGGCTTCTAGCCACACCAACACATTTCACTTCATTCACTGCACCCTAGCTCAACGTTGTATGAAATGTTAACCTAGCGATGCACAAATTGTACCCAACCACATTGGTGCAAACTGGACATATAACACCCTGACATATCAATGTTAAAACGTATCGCCATACTTTATAAAAATCATACATGCACCAAATAACGAGCTATTATCCCAAATGTTTTTAAACTATGGAAAAATTGCAGCACCTCTCACTACTCTCCTTAAAATGAATGATTTCAATTGGACTCTTGTAGCTAATCAAGCCTTCCATGCTTGGAAAGAGGCTATGTGCACAGCTCCTGTACTAGCCCTTCCTGACTTCAAAAATGATTTTTTCCTAGAATGTGATTCATCCAGGAAAGGAATTGGCATCATTCTCATGCAAGAAGGATGGTCGATGGCCTTTACCAACAAAAAAATTCTAGAGCGCCATTTGGGCCAATCAATCTATGAAAAGGAAATGTTGCCTATTCTACATGATGTGGTTACTGACACTCTTTCCTACAAGTATGAAGATGAAGGATCCCTTTTTTCTTTCTCCTTCATTGTACCAGATTGGCTCCAAGATGCTCACCATAAATGGCTGCAAGACCCCAAAATTTATGGCCTTATCCAATGGTTGCAAGCCAATTCTTCAATTTCTCCCAGGTACTCTTGGCACAATAATGAGATTCACTACAAAGGTCGTTTGTATCTCAACAGACAGTCGCAACTTAAATATCAGGTGCTTTCGAATCTTCATACTTCCCCCACATCTGGGCATTCAGGGTTCACCAAAACATATGAAAGGGTCAAATGCTCTTTTTTATGGGATGGTATGAAATAGGGCGTCCACACCTTTGTGGCTGAATGCGATTTATTTCAATGGAATAAGGGAGAAACGGTCAAGACCCCGGGAATACTCCAACCGCTCTTGATTTCGTCAGCTATTTGGTAGGATATTTCTATGGACTTCATTGTTGGATTACCTAAATCAAGAAATAAGTTATTCATCATGGTGGTAGTTGATATTCTTTCCAAATATGCTCATTTATGTGCTCTCCAACACCCATTCACAACATCCACAATGGTTTAAATTTTCATGAATAATACCTTCAAGCTTCATGGCACGCCTCATTCTATTGTCTCTAACTAAGACCCCACTTTTACCAACAATTTTTGGCAAGAATTGTTCCATCTTCAAGGCACCCAATTGCATCTCAGCACTTCCTATCATCCCCAGACTAATGACCAAACTGAAGTTGTCAACATTTGGAAACTTATTTGTGTTAGAAAATATATAGAAATACCTTTATGTTTGTAATTATACTTTTTCTAGTGGATTTTACCAAGAAGAGAACTGCACCCTATAGCCACAAAATGATTTTCAAATACAATATTATCATTCATATGGGGTTTCCTTAATAGTCCATATCACATATAGGCATGGAATTAATAACAACGTAGACAAATGAGTAATATTTGACTATCACTTATACACAATTGATGATACGTTCTATGATTTCAATTATGCACATAATTACTTCCAAGTGTTCTATGATCACTTGAAGGAGAAAAAGATATAATGTATCAACATTGGGTCTAGTCCAATGGTTTTGTAAGTTAGTTCTAAAATTCCCACAAATTTCAAAGGTTGTTTTCATTTCACAAAACATATAAGGTGCCACATATATGGAACTATTTTGACACTAGGCATGGAAATGAGAACATGACAGAAATAGAACATGTGTCATAACTTCTCTATGTAGATATGATGTAAGATATGATGTATAGTGGTATGATGTGTGTCACTAAAGGTATAGGGAACAAGAAGGTGAGGGGAATCAACAAAGAAAATACTTGTGAAAATATTTTTGGGAGCTGGTCGATAAAGATTGGTCACATGCATGCTAGTGTAACATAGTGCATGGTATTCATGGATTTCATTTGGTTTGAAGCTCACACTACCCTATATTAAATATATGGACAAGTCTAAAACTCGTTTTCTTTTGTAGCCCATGTAATGATGATGAACGAGATGAGTGCAAATCAACAAAGTAGGTTGCTATGAGATAATGTATCACTTTTCATTGACTTGTTGAATTAACCCATTAGAAGAGGAGAAATCGTATATTTCAATAGATTATGATCATGTTTCACGTCTTCTACAATCATATACACTTTGGTTTGAAAATTCTTAGGTTATATCTCACTCATATTAAATGCATCTTGATTTATTTCAATAATGTAAAGCAAAGTACAAAGTATTTTTGCCGGTAACATACATGGAGTTTCTTTCCCAAAAGAAGATGAACGGGGCATTGATTATTGATTGGCACATTGCAATAGAGGTAAAGAAAATCCAAAGAAAATCTTTGATAATAAACTATGAAAGCAATAATTTTATGATTGAGTTGATGTTTGTAGGAGAAACCTACTTAAGACAAGATAATAATACGAGAAAAATGAGTGGTTATGTATTTTAGGATTGTAGACTGGGTGCTTATGTGTACCACTTTACAAACTTAATGATTGTGACAAAGCTCCAACTACAAATAATGCCAAAATAACACTTGTTATAAGTACAATACTTCCTATCAACTTTTGAGCACAAAAAATTAATGGAGAATAATCACTAACATAGTTGACAGATGAGGAAAAATCAAATGTGATTTTTTCGTTAATTTCGAAGTATGTTTTTTCCCAATGCTTCAACAAATTATTACATGTACATTTTTATTTTTCAATTTTCAATGTATATTTGATGAGACTAATAAAATTGTCATTTTCAGTACCCAACTTATATAAAAATTATCTCACCAAAAAAAATGCATTGTCGTATTGCAAACCGAATTGTTTTCTTTTGAATTACAATTAACATAAAAAAGACTAACATAAGTCATAAAAAAAACATATGTCAGGTTGTGGAACTCAGGAGAGAAAAGTTACCCTAGTGCTACTTCCTATTATGAGTATTAATGGCTCATCAATATAAGGCATAATTTGTACGTTATCACAAGTTGCAACTTGTGTTCCACATCCATTCAAGGACAAAAAGAGGAATCCAAGGAACACCTTTGAAATGTCTACCTCTTTAGCAATCAACTTTGAGATTAGGGTGTTTTGATATTCAGTCAATCAAATCGTTATAGGGATAGTGTACACAATACCCTTACCCTTGTTGTTTGGCGGACCATTAACGTTCAAAAACCCATCTTAAATAGGATTTGGCATCTCTTCTCAAGCTTTGTGATGTGGAAAATTGGAAGGAGAGAAATCGTTGCATCTTCAAGAATGAGGAACATCTTTTAACAATGGTTTGGGCTTGCATACATAAAAAAAATCTTGAAACAATTAAATATATATCTTGGAACAAAGAGGATGTCAAATGTAATCCTAAAGAGGAGATCATCCTCTCAGGTTGGAATCTCAACTTAGCAATGATCACCCCTTGTCAATAACTGTGGGGCCTCATCTCTCCTCCCCCTTTCTTCGTCACCTTCACCTCATCATTTTATCAAAGTTAATATTGATGGGGCTGCAAAGAACAATCTGGGAGATGTCGAGTTTGGAGGAGATTTTCACAACTCCACAGGGAAAATTCTAAGAATTTATTATGGCATCCTAGGCATAAGCTCCAATAATGCGGCAAAGCTCTGGGTGCTCCTTACCATATTAAAAATATCCAACCAACAAAATTATTCCAAACTCATCGTGAAAGGTGACTCTTGAGCAGCTCATCATAAACATGTTGATTCACCTCCAGAATGGTTCACTAACTTGGAAAATATCTAAGAATTGGTGTCTAAAGGACATTCTTGAGCAACTTCAACACCTCTTACTCAAAGCCTCTGTCATCATTCCTTCTCATGTAAGAAGAGGCACCAATAAGCTTGTTGATCATCTTGCCAATGAAGGGATGTCCAACTACTATGACATTAAATATCTTGACTGAAACTCTCTAGACTATGTCGATCTCAAACAAGAATGCTAAAAACTTAGCCAGAAGGACCTCCCCTTCCCTGCATTGATATGATATAGCAATTTGACAAGGGAAACCCACTTATCTTCTAGCTTGCATGGGGGTGTTTTCGAATTTTTTATTTGCTAAGTATTCTAGCTTTGCATAGATCTCACTGGTAGATTGGCAGATGGATGGTTGGTCTCACTTGTCTCGTAGTCATGGCATCGATCAGAAGAAGGAAGGGAAAGAGTCATGTCCACTCTACAAAGGTTGCATCCGAAGAAGACACGGTCTCTGGTTCCTCCAAAATGACGGGTTTCATTCTTGTTTGCTTTCTAACTATCAGTTTTACCATGTTTTGTTTCTACAATATCTTATCTCTTCCGACCCTTGATAGTTCTATGGAAATTTTAAGAATATCTAGTCTTGGTTTAATATGCCAACCCGATTTACCCCGAGGTGTAGGGCAGTCGGCAATGGAGTGTACTATTAAGGAACTTCGTTATGTGAAGACACCAGTTCGAAACCTCAACTTACCTTGTGTGTTGTGTATGGGGAATCATGGGCACACCTAAAGGTTATAGTGGTAATAGTCAGATAACAAGATCCTGTGTCACACAAATACATTCCTGACTAGTTGTTGATTCCAAATATATGCCAACTCAATTTCCCTCTCTTCAAATATATGCCAACTCAATTTCCCTCTCGACGAGTCGACAAGCCCTCAAGCCATTCCCAAAGGTCGTGAATGCCATTTCCACATGTCGTGAATCTCTAGACATTATGTCTTTTATATAAAACAAAGAAAACGAATATGATGAATCTCTATACATGATTTTTTTTTTAATATAAAATAAAGAAAACAAAAACTTAAAATAATAATAGTTTCCTTTCATTTTTTACTTAAACATTTTTTTATTTCTAATCTAAATATTATTATATAATTTCTTTATTTAGATTTAATTATAAAAATTTAACCACAAAAATCTTAAATTGTATCACCAAGTATTTAATTAAAGAAATGAATTCCATTTCTTACTTTCAATTAATATTAGAATTTGAAAATTAACTGTACTTATTATTTTAACTAATTTACATAAAAGAAATTTAAATGTTATAATCATTTTATTTAATTAATTTATATAAAAATTTAAATATTATAATCATTTTATTAATTTTAATGACTATAATATATTATAATTATTTAAATGTTATAATTGTTTTATTTAATTAATTTTTATAAAAAATTAAATGTTATATTCATTTTGTTTTGTTAATTTTGATGACAATAATATATTATAGTTGATAACAATCATTTTGAAAAATAACTTATAGTTTTGTCCATGCAATTATATTTAAAAATATTTAAACCCAATAAAAACAATTACATTTAAAAATATTAAAAACAGATAAAAACATAGAATTCCAACACTGCCTTCAATGTCAAATGTCAAGGTAATAACAAACAAAAATGCAATTATATTTAAAAATATTAAAAACAAATAAAAGCAATCACATTTAAAACTGTTGAAAACAAATAAAAATATAAAATTTCAACACTGCTTTCAATGTCAAATGTCAATATACTAACAAAAAGAATTCAATAAACTGTGTGACATTAAGAAATGAAATTGAGACGTATGATTATGACAGAGTTTGAAACCAACAAATCAAATTAAAAAATGTTAAATGACATAAAATTTCAACACTACTTTCAATCTCCAATGTCAATATAATAACCAAAAAAAATCAACCTTGAGAAACAAGATTGAGACATATGTATGATGATGAGACAGTCTGAAACTAACAAACCACATATAAGTACACTTTTTTTTAGTTGTTTATGTGAAGCGTTTATCTAATAAAAACTTTCAGATTAATTAGTGTTTTAATTAAAAATATACAATATGAGTATGAGTATAAGATTTAACTATATAAAAATAATATTTTTCATTGTATTCACAAATTAAAAATTAAAATTATGACAGATAACCCCATTCTGCATCCTGCTTGCCAAACAAAATGCAGAGTAGCTAAGGAGGGGATTAATATACACCCTATATACCTGTACATTTTATACATCTTGTTGCTTTGGTTATAGTCTAATTGTTTTAGGTTTTGTATTTTTTAGATTTTTTTTTGTTTAATTTCACATAGAATTTAGTGATTTGAATTTGTGATTTCTTAAAAGGAAACACATGTTCTTAATCATTAAGTCCATTCGAGCTGTATAAATGAACAAACTCAACTTTTAAAAGTCACCTTCTTTTTTAGGCAAGGTAAAGTTTTATTGATTTACTATGGGTCAAAACCTTGAATGGAAAAGTTTCATCATCCAATTTTTTATCAATTACGTAAAATTATAATTTTTGACAAATTTTCTATCAAATTTAGGAAATAATTTTTAAATGTTGTCTAACTTTTATAGTTTTTGTCCTCTTCGCAGGAAATCCAACGACATAAATTTGTAGGAAATCACAATTTTCTGTTATTTAAATTGCATTTATGAATGTAGCTCAAAAACCCTTGAGACACTAAGATCATACAAAATTAACCACTCAAATATGCAAATCCAACAATTTCTATTTAGGGCAAATATCCTTGAAAATATGCCCTAAAAAAAGATAAAAAAGTAAAACTTTTAGACTGAGGTGTTATCTAATTGTTCTACTTTTCTTTTTTTTTTTCTTTTTCGCTATGCTGAAATGCCACATACTTCGTTTTTAAATTACTACTTACTTTGTTTGTAAATGCTTGAATGTTTATAGATGACTATATGAATCAACAAGCTCGGAATCTCCCATATATTTTTACTATTGATGATGGCGACACATGCACTCAACAAAACGTTGGCAAGCTTAATGGAAACTCCCAGATAATTTGATCACTTATTTATTTGTTTAATAATAATAATAACTGAGTTTTGACTCCATGTTAAAAAATATTTACCTGAGCCACACCAACCCTTAACATGGTTGGATTTTTTGTCCCCACAGGTTTCGAACCTGTGACTTTAACATCACGGAGCACCTTAATAGCACACTCCATCACTGACTGTCCTACACCTCGGGGACACAATGTTTAACAATATCACTACTTGCTTTATTGTTGCTTTATTTCAATCATTATCATATTATAATCATATTTGGTGATAAAAACCATAAATTTCATAATTTCAAATATGTTTGCCTAGAGATATTTCCAAAATTGATGTAAATACGTCTACGACTCTGATCACTCTCACACATGACTGACAACTCATTGCTCCTTATTGACTTTTTTCCATTAATGGGAGGCTCTAAGAGCTGAGGTATCACAAGGTGACCACAAGATTTTATTTGAATTAATGATTAGATTGCTAACAATTCATTGCTCATTAATAATTATTCACCTTCATTTTCTTTTTTCTTTCCACTAATGGGCCCTTCTGAGGAGAGCTGAGGTATCATAGTGATGGTCAAGAACTTTAGGTTTTTGGTAGCACAGTGATGGTCAAGAACTTTAGGATTTTTGTTGAAGGGATGGACCATCTTGGTAGCTTCTAGTGACAACAATCAAATGGTTTGTGATGTTTTTGGCAAGTTTTGGGTCCTCGATTCCAATCTATATGATGGATTGTACAGTTAGCTGAGTATAGAGTTAATTTATACAAACTTTTTTTGAAATCTAACTCTTTTCCACAAACTTTTTCAGTATCCTATCAAATTCGAATTCAAACCTAATAACTATGATTATTTCCACACGGATCATGTGACTTTGCAGTTAAACGTCCCTGGAACTTAATATTGAAGCGTTCTTCCTTATTGATTGCATGTGCCTCTCAAGCTATATTCCCAATCTTCCTTTACACTTACATGTTGTAAGTGAGGTAATACACCAGAATCAAAATGAAAGGGATCCAAGTATGCATGTCTAGTAGGAACATTATTCATTACTTAGTAAAACTTAAAAAAATTGTATAGCATGTCCCAAAGTTTGGTTTTAAGTGTAGAGCCCATCCGTGATCAAGAAGAAAATCTGTTAAAACTCTAAGAATAATAAAAAAAGAGTAGACATGTGTATAAATGGAGAGCATTCTAATAGTTTTCAAATGTCCAAAGTTTAGTTTTAAGTGTAGAGGCCATCCCTTATCAAGAAAATCTCTTAAAACTCTAACAATAATAAAAGAGAGTAGACATGTGTATAAATTGAGAGGATTATAAACGATTGTTACTTGATAATCCAAAAACGTAAGGTGAAGAAGTTATTCAAATTAAAAAAATAATAAAAGAGAGTAGACATGTGTATAAATGGAGAGGATTCTAAACTATTGTTACTTGATAATCAAAAAATGTAAGGTGAAGAAGTTATTCAAATTAAAAAAATAATAATGAATAGTAATTAATATTTTAAGGAGTYCCCGAGGTGTAGGACAGTCGGTGACGGAGTGTGTTGTTAAGTCACTTCGTGATGTTAAAGTTACTGGTTCGAAACCTGTGGGGACAAAAAATCCAACCATGTTAAGAGTTGATGTGGCTCAGGCCGGGTGTGATCCCGGGGTGATTTTGATGGCTTAGATGCCCCTAAGTCGCGGTTTCTTAGCCATAGGTTAGTCCCACAAGTCACAGAGAAACTAACAAAAAAAAAATTAATATTCTAAGGAAAATGGTCAAAGAGAAGAGGAGAGAAGGTACACAAAAAACTAAGTTATTCAGGAGATTAATTTTTTTAGTACAATAATTCTAGAAATGAGTGATTACAACATTTTAAAATGGTGAAAATGGGAAAACATTGAAAATCCAAAAGTGTTTTATAATTTGTATTCTTAAAATTAAAGACAATAAACCCTATCATATCCTCCTCATAGAAGTTAGTCTTCACCCCATAGAGAGCATAGCTATGACTAGGTACCTAATGTACAAGAACAAGATAAACAACATGGAAGACAAAAGGCTTCCTAAGATTGCTTCAAACTCACTCCATAATGAAACATAAAGCATTTTTTTCTCTTAGGATGTTTTGGGTACACCCATAATAAATCACAATTTTAAAATATTTGTTACAATACCAACCTTCCTAACCTTTTAACTCATCAAAACTATGGTGATTCAAGAAGTTAATAGACTAAATTTGGTCTTAAATTATGTTAACCATCATCATTATCAATATGAATGTAACATCCACATTACCAAACTACCTTGATACCACAATGTAACATCCTCGTTACCAAATTTTTATGATACCACACTGTAACATTACCCAGCCTACTACTGAGCAATGGTACTCCAAAACCCAGTGCACAAAATCCACTCTATGAGATTATTTTGTGCAGTAATACTTAAAGTAAGACACTCAACCCCAAGCTGAGTCACGCCACACAAATTATAACAACGGAAGTAACACAATTCAGTTGTGTGCCCAAGCATACTAAACACACCACTTTAGTGCACGTGTATTCCATATTGAACATGTGACCTCTTATGCGCATGCAACTGTTTTGGCGTCACACGCCAATTCTGTTTTCCTTGTGCACGCAAAACACTTCCAGTGCGCACAAGTAAATCCAGCCTCTGGTGCACACATAGTATTTCCTTACGTGCACGACCATTCTAACCTTACCTCGGAGACTTGTGAAAAATATCATAAGGTTACCTTAATAATAAAACTAACAATAACTATCATACTCATTCACGACTACAATTACTGAATATCCACACCACACTTACATCTGCAAGCAACAATATACATAATGACAACAATTACTTAGATGCAACAACATACAATAATTTAACCCATATTAAACATAAATAATTAAGCACACAGTAAATGAGACGAGCACATAAAGACACTTATCTTTTATGAAAAGTCACCAACAATGCGCAGAACTCAGGCGTTCCTCCCAGCCATAGACTTTGTTGATCTTATACTTTCAGCAACAGGTCACCCCCGAGTTGGGGCTTAACTCCACCARGGRAAAAGGGTTCATAATTTAACCCCACACACCTTGATTTGTCTACTAAATATCCTCTAAGGGGTTCCTTCTGAAATGTCATAGAAAAAATGTTATAGCGAAAATCCAAAGGTGTCTCAGATGTAGCAAAGAAACCCCAAGACCTTKAGCTCTAATACCAAATGGTAGGAAYCAAATACCAAGATAACATAAAAAAAACCTCAGAATAAGTACTCAACACCTTGAAAAAGAGAAAATTTCAGATAATAAACCTCTTCGAGGGGGGCACCTCCTTATACACCATATAGATTTCTCAATACCAGATGATTCCAAATGAAAAGGTTTATTTGGTATATATAGGAGACTATGAGGTACAATTATAACTAATGGACCCAAGCTGACATAAATAAAATAACATTACTAATGTAATATGCTCTAATTAAAGGGTAATGTGCCATTATTTAGGGCTTAACATTTAATGATATGTTGATTCTCATTGGTGTTTTCTATATTATCAACACTTTATTGAGCATTTCTATATAGAACGTGGAAAAATATAGAGACTTGATCGGAATGATAATATTCACTATGTATTTCTTTTTGTTCAGCGAATGTATAATTCTCTACAAAATCAACTACTGACAAAATTGTCCCATGTGGAAAAACTTCATGAGAATGTTTGAATTGTAGGTTTTTCCATCGATCTCTATGTAAATGTTTGGTGTATTTATAAATTTCATTTTCAAACTTTTTCAAAAAATCTATCACAAAAATCTTATCTTCTTGCAAATCTATCCTTTTGAAAATAACATTTGAAGAATTTGGAGCAGTAACATTGATATATTCATATCTCTTCCAAATCACTCTTATATTGGACAATGATTGATCATTCATATCAATATGATACTTAGAGTGAAATAAAGCTAGATTTCCACAGTGATCGCATTTCTTTCCACAAACACTTTTGTTTGGTAAAATAATCCATCACCTTCTCTTTCACATAGAATTTGGGATATAAAGTCACGGATTGTGGAAGGAGAAGGTGAACTTTCCCAAAATATTTTACCAAAATCAAGAAAAGTGTTGTAATATGACTCAAATTCAACATGATAATGACAACAAGAAGTGTCATGAACAGTGATGGGTTAAACATAACATGGTTTTTGTTGCACAAATATATTGATGGAAATTTTAACTTGATTGTGCTTCTCTTTGAACTTATTGAACAATTATATTTTGGTGAAACATTGAAATTTTCCAACCAAAATTCATGGGCCATAATTTTATCATTTTCTGCAAGTCTATCTTTATAAGGTTGTCTACAAATAACCATCCAACAAATAATTTCATCATTTGCATCTATTTGCAATCAAAATTTTCTATGTTTGTACAGTGTTTTTCTTGAGGTTCCCATCACTTTTGTCATATGTTGTATCAAATGGTCTTTTACATTGCTAGATGAAACAATTGTTGTTTGTATTACTCTATGTGCAACACTGACATCTTTTTTTCTAGACTTTCGAAAAGATTTTAATGCATGTGTTATATTTTCAAAGACACTTTGTTTCACCTTTCAAAATTTGAGCTTGTGTTGCTACTGATTCATTTTTGAAAAAATTATTATAAATCGTTTCAACACGATATCGTATAACATGGTATGGTTTTTTGTCCCCAAATTTTTCAGTATCAACATTTTCTATCATTACATCATCAATGTTGATATCACCTGCATAAATTTCAATTTAATTTAAAAACATAAATTAAATCTATTAACTTTAAAAACACTTGAAATTAACATACACATTCAATTTTCTAAGTTGTAAATATAAAAATTTCAAATACATGGTGTATAAAAAATATACAAATATAAATTAGACATTGAAAAACTAAACGAGCAATTATAAATTAATTAAAATCTACAAGATGTCATCTCGTGTGTGTGTGTGTGTGTGTGTGTGTGTGTGTGTGTATAGAGAGAGAGAGAGAGAGAGAGAGAGAGAGAGAGTTTCGCTTCATTTTTTGCTTCAATGACTTCATCAATGTTATGAGGCAGATCTATTTCTGCTTTTTGAAAAATATAAATTCCAACTTACAATAAATTATATTAGACAATATTTTTTTGAATTCTAAACATTATCTATAATATGTATGCATACTGGGTTCGATTTCTTCTTGGTGAATATCAAGATGAACATCTCTAATTACATTATCATCACTTGTTCCTTCAATATTTGCACGTTGTTGTTTCTTTCTTCTATAATAGTATTTCAATTGTTCTATACGACGAGTAGCATCCCAAGTGCCATCATATTTTTTCTTCTGCTCCCTTTTTTTGCCCATGGTTATTCAATCTGTAAAGATTTTTAAAAAAATCATATCTTAAAAATCTTGGAAAAAATTGCTCAATAAATCAAGTTGCTTTAAAAGATTTTTTGGATAAAAATTTGATGTTAAACATAAATTTTTGAAAAAAAATTGCTTGAAAAAAACTTCCTCGTGACAAAATTTATTCTAAAAAAATTTAGACTTTGAAAGGAATTGTTTAAGAAAACTTACCTTCAAAAAAAATCTCTTTTATATAGGAAGAAATTGCTTATGAAAACCTCCACTTACAACATAATTGTTGAAGAAAATCCTCAATTTAGAAAATGTAGCCACAAAAATTGAAAAAAAATGAAAATGTTGCCTCAAAAACTGAAAAATAGCGAAAATGTTTCCCAAGATAGCCAAAATAGTGAAAATGCGGAGTCAGTGTACAAAAATGTGAAAATACGATTTCGGCTGAAAGAACTTATATGTTTTTGTGCTGAACTTTCGTGTCCCCCTATTTTTTTTCGGCTAAAGGATGTTTCTAATTTCCACTTTTCAACCGAACTATTGATTTTCGATCGAAACTTAGTGTTTTTCGATCGAAACTTAGTGTTTTTCGATCGAAACTTAGTTTTTTTTGTTAAAAATAACTTTCTACTGAAAAATACTAACTTTCGGTCAAAAAACCTGTAACTATGGCAATTTTTAGAAAAGTATGTGTTCACTTCAGCTTACTCCAACTTGGGAAGGAGCAGACTTCTTCAAATATTGTGAGTCTAGTTTCAAAACTAGTAACAACATTTTCATAATTGAATCTACTTTCATTTGATACAATTTGTATTTAATTTAATTGTTTTTTAGTTAATTTTATAAAAACATGTTTGTATATTATTTTTAGATGACATATGATTCACTAAAATGAAAAATCAATATTTACAATAATACACAGTTGAAAATTATGGAAAATTTATATTACGGAACCTTTCATTGTCCTCTTCAAAGGGGTATTTTTAGTTTATACTTTTAAATAAAAATTAAGGCAGATACATGGTGTCAAACTTAATGTGTTTAAAATCTACAACTTTCTTAGATTGGTCAAATTCAAAAAATTGTAGTAATTGTAATATTCATCTTTTGTCTTTAAAAATATAGTCATACTTTAATAGAGTTTGTTTAGATTGTTGCATCATATTTCGTTTTTCATAAAAAAAAATGTTTAATAATGAGTAAATTGACATTGATAAACATAACTCATGAGCAATGCCTTCATTTTTAAGGAACATACTATAAAACAATCTCTAAATCAACATATCAAATGTCAATAAAAAAAAACTCAAAAAATAATCAATAGAAATCTAACAAAATTCATGACAAGTTTTTTTTTTACTATAAAGTGAAATTCTAAATAAAAAAAAATACTTTTGTTTACCGGAAGTTGAAAAAATTCTAAAAATATATTTTTATTTTCTCAAAAAAACAAGGAAAATAGACACCCACATTCATGATTTTACCTGCATGGATGCTCTCAAAAAGCTTGTACTTTCAAGGTCAATGGGAGGGACCCTCCAAATTATACATCATGGCAAGAAACCT
Source organism: Picea sitchensis (assembly GCA_010110895.2). Taxonomy (NCBI): domain Eukaryota; kingdom Viridiplantae; phylum Streptophyta; class Pinopsida; order Pinales; family Pinaceae; genus Picea; species Picea sitchensis. Next base: position 159,960 of record SNQJ01S0005502.1, on the reverse strand, counting down.
CTACTTTTTCAAGTTCAAGGTCAATGGAAGGGACTCGACAAATTATACATTATGGACACTTTTACAAAACCTTTATATACTTTGTATTGGAGAAGTCTAAAAAATTTATGATTTGATTTTTTTCCGATAATCATCACCTAAATCCAACTAGAAAATTTTTTGGAATTACAATTTTTCATTGTTGAATTTCCATTTTTTATTGCAGAAATGGATTTAGCGCCCACAAAATCCCCATTACACCCAAATTGTATAATCCAAACCATTAATATCTACAATTCCAACAATTCTTCTAAATTATTAACCAGATTTTGGATAAAAATTATACAAAAAAATATACAAATCATAACATGTTTAAAATATACTTGTAATGTCAACTTTAATCTCATTTTTATGCTCTATCTTTTGTTTGCAAAATGCAACACGCATTAATATTAATATTCTAATATTAAATAACATATATCCACGAACTCATGATTATAATTGCATTGATTAAATTACTGCAAATTGTCTTATACTGTTATGCAAACTTTGATAAAGGTTGGTTTCTTTCAATATTCCGATTGATGGTATGAGAGATCTCAGTGAGTGTAAAATGGAAGCAGCAGTTGATGTTTTTGCATTTGCAAGTGAAGAGAAAGATAATTACAATGAGGCCTAAAATTTCAAATTTATCCCCCTGTCAAGTGAAAATTTGATGACGGTCATTCATTTTTCGTACTCATTATTTTACATTTTATGTAGATTCATGAGTGTCAAATTTTAACAAAATACATGAGTTCCAGAAATATATACCTAGCTAAGCCTTCCACGCCAAGTTCACTAAGAAAGCGGGGGGCAAGAAATCACATCTGCTCGCCTTCCTAAAGGTATAGTTTCAAAATGAAGGAAGCGCATTTTTGTGTGCTGAGGAAGGACGGACCCATATTTTTCTCCAATATATGGGTCAGATGTGATCCAGTTTGATATTCAATTAACCATTAACATTGTATGTGGATTGGGAGTGTGGGACTAATCAAATTTTGTTTATTGTTATATTTACTCCTCCAACAAACCCATGTCCAACCCTTGTCATTGTTGAGCCTAGGTAGATTACACACTATATCTATAGTATACTAAGTATATAGAATTTATGACTTTATGACGGGTACGCTATCGATGACAGGTTTCAATTTTTTTATGTCGGTAAGTGTTGACATGTGAATTTTGTATCCACGTGTCAAATACATCTAAAAACAAAAAAAAGGGTCATGTGAGACGTAGGCCTAATTACAATTACAATTACAACCAGTTCAAGTTACAACCAGTTCAATTGACTCAAGTGAAATTGTGAATAGGCTTAAATATATTCTTGGAATTGGGGTTCGATTGTCCAACCTCCCAAAAAAATGGACGAATGGGATGTGTATTCATTCAATTATCATTATTTTTTAATGCACAGATGAGGTGATAATGTATAGCTGAAATAATTGTGTAGCATATTTTCCGATCATTTTTTGCTGAAATCTGACCAAAAAATGTTAGAACTCTAGGCTTGAATGATTGAGTCTGTATAATTCGAGTGCCCTAAGGGTTTTTCAAGGTGTTGAATCCATTTATGCATTAAAAATGCAATTTAAACAACAGAAAATGGAGATTTCACCAAAAAATGTTTAGACAACACCCTATCCAATTGTTGTGCAGTTTCTTAGTAGGTTCAACTTTAACTTCATTTTAATGCTTTACTTTTTATTCGCATAATATTAAGCACAACCACTTAAGTAAAAGTGATTAATATAGGATGAATTAATAGCATCCTATCAACCACTTTCATATCTATATTTCATATATATTGATTTTAATGAAAAAAATGTCACATGCAAACTTTAATCAAATTGATAATCTACTCCACATAAATAATAAGTTTGAAGAAAACAATGCCACATGCAATCTTCAATAAAATTTTAAATAATAAAATTGATAATCTACCTCACATACAATGCCACAATTTTAAATAATAAAATTGATAATCTACACCACATAAATAATAAGTATGAAGAAAACAATGCCACATGCAATCTTCAATTATATATAATTTATTTCATAAATATGTATATTTATATATATTTTAAAACTTGTAAAAATTTTAAACAATATTATTGATAATAAATTATATATTGGTAAAATATGAATATAATTAATAATATAAATTCAAACAGTCCCCGAGGTGTAGGACAGTCGGTGATGGAGTGTGTTGTTAAGCCACTCCGTGATGTTAAAGTCACTGGTTCGAAATCTGCGGGGACAAAAAATCCAACCATGTTAAGGGTTGGTGTGGCTCAGACCGGGTGCGATCCCCGGGTGATTTTGACGGCTTAAATGCCCCTGAGTCGCGGTTTCTCAAGCCACAGGTTAATCGTGTACCCAACAGGTTCCGCACAAATTAACAAACAAAAAAAATATATATATAAATTCAAACAAGTTTTAAAATTTGTTATAAAAAAATTTAACAAATTTAAAATTTATATGTTAAAAAACATGGTTATTATATTTAAAAAGTTATAAATTATTTTAAAACAATTATTTTTATAAAATTTAGATAAAATATAAATATGTTTATAATAGAAATAGAAATATATAAAAAGAAATACCTTCTTGAATTGGGATCTATCAAATCTCTCTAGTGCAAATTTTTAATTTTTTCACAAGTTTTGCACTATAAAAAAGGTTAGCATCTAGAAGAGAGATTTGATCCATTTGAGCAGGGTACTNATAATATAAATTCAAACAGTCCCCGAGGTGTAGGACAGTCGGTGATGGAGTGTGTTGTTAAGCCACTCCGTGATGTTAAAGTCACTGGTTCGAAATCTGCGGGGACAAAAAATCCAACCATGTTAAGGGTTGGTGTGGCTCAGGCCGGGTGCGATCCCCGGGTGATTTTGACGGCTTAAATGCCCCTGAGTCGCGGTTTCTCAAGCCACAGGTTAATCGTGTACCCAACAGGTTCCGCACAAATTAACAAACAAAAAAAAAAATATATAAATTNTTATTTATTTATATTATTATTTTAATATTTTATTATTATTTTAATGTGTTATGTTACATGTACATCCCATGAGCAGCGTCAAGTGAGGTTTCACAACTCTGCACTTGAGAAAATTTGTTGAACATGGATCTCCATTCTAACTATGAGGATGGAAGTCATGGTAACCTATAGTGGGAAGCCAAACCAGTAGTAGTGGCTGCGAGTGATGAAGCAGAGGTAGACGTCCGCAGTAGCCTTACCTCTTGTCTTGCTAATCATCTTAATAGTGCTTTGCTAACTTTTAGAAGGGTTGGTTTCTTTCAAGATTTGTGATTGGTACTACAAGACATCTTTAGAAATATAAGATGCAGGTTGCAACAAGTATCAACTTTTGATGTTTCTGCATTTGTAAGTGGTGGGAAGATCGATATTCAATTCAGGCAACCTACATATAAGGAAGAACTTCAGTAGGATAAATAGAATAGATATAATGGGTAGAATAATTAAGAACGCGTGATTTGGAACTAGAAGTGCAGGTAAGTTAAGTTTAAATATGAAGAATATGTAAAATACATCTTCATACACTAAGCAATAATGAAATCGCTGCCACTGATTTACAAACACTAATTTTCAAATGTGACTAACAATGTAATGCTATTGTTCGTGGGATTTTCATGGATTTTTTGTGTGGATAGTGTGCAAGACAAATCGTTGTGCTTCAAGCCACGATGAAGGCAATCTCGTGGTCTTCTACAACGCTACAATCACCCTCTAAGTTGTTCCGAGCTTAGTGTTTGGTGTTCGTCCTCCTCCGTTATTATAACACATATGATATGTGTTATATTATATTATATGTGTTATAATATAACACATATGATATGTGTTATATTATAACACATATGATTCACACAACTTGTATATACAATGTCGTGCATAAAACATCAGTATTGTAAGTTTGGATCTTTTTTCGGGACAGATTTTTCCATGACAATCTCCACTCTCTCATGGAGTAAGCTAACTCGGGAGAAATTTTCCCTTCCGAGTTTCATTTTTCAATAAAAAAAAGTGGACTTGAATCTCGCCAAATTTTTAAGGGTAGTTTGAGTTTTGCATGGATCAATGTTCCATGTATTTCAGTCTCTTTCTTAGGGGTTTTGCTCCATTTTAAACCAACCCAGATACTCAGAAAATCTATCAGAGTTTTGGAGTTTTGGATTGGCCAGAAATTTCAAAACCGACAGCCAAAGAAAAAATAACCCGAGAAAAAAGATTGCTCCCTAGTTAACCTACTCCCTCTCTCATTACATTTTGTGTGCTTACATTTTTCCCTCTGAGTTATTTTCCCATATGATTCTAAAATTAATCTTTGTTATTATTTTTATGTAGAAATCTAAATCAAAGTTTTATAATGAGATTACTTATTATCTAAAATATTAATGAAAAACTTTACAAAGTCAAGTCATGTTTTCAGTAAGTTAAAACTAATATTCAATTTTATAATGACGTCAATTCTATTAATGGGCTTCGTGAGGATGTCCAACTTCACCCATATCATGTCTTGAATAATTATTATTTTTTACAAAGTCATGTTTCCAATCGAATCTTACATAGCATAAAACTAATATTCAATTTTATAATGAGGTCAATTCATTTTAAGACTTTATTCATCAATATCATGTCTGGAAGAATGATTACTTTTTTACGAAGTCATGTTTCCAGTAGAATTTTACATAACATAAAACTAATATTCAATTTTATAATGAGGTCAATTCATTTTAAGACTTTATTAATCGGCTTCGCTTCAACAATTAATTGAGAAGAAAACTGTGCATCTAAAATCTACTACATTTCAATAAAAGTTTTGTATAATAAGTGAGTGAGTTTAAAAATAATAAATAGTAAATTTGAGCATTGTTTTAGTGACATAAAAACATATTTTGAAAGAGATTTTAGCCTTGTTGATTTTCTATATACAACTATAATGAAGAAGTTGGTAGATAGGTTTTTTGTATTAATGAGCTAGAAGAAACTTTAGATCATGTCCACCAATAGTTCATGGATGAATTAAGGGAGAAGGAAACAACACTTGACACATTGCAAAAGAATATTTGATGCTTTTTGTTTTCTCTTCTTTTAATGCATCTTTGTATGCACTAGTAACAATGGGTTGTTGACTCCTAACTTAGTGCAACACACTAATAACATTGGTTCCAACTTACATCAACAAATGGGTTATATAATGAGTGGATTTGGTAAACATTGACAAGGTATTGTCACTCTTATGGAGCCAAAGGTGAATCTAGTGAGGGCATTCCTTGAATGTTTCGAGTCTTCAATGCAAGATGCAAGTCATCGTAATCCCTCTATGGCTATTATTTTGTAGGAACCAGACCTTGCATCATTTGCTTCGATGAATATTGTTTTGTAGCACCCAAATCCTACACCATCCAACAACTATATCTATTGATGATATGCTAGAACATGAATCTCTTACATATGATGATTCTTCTACTATCAATCCGCGAGAACCACATCCTCTCTTGGAACCAAATTCTTCACTATCCAAATCTCAACCATATCAGTGTCCTCATCCTAGAGAGAGTGGGGATTCTTGCTTTCTAACCAGTGATCAATATTATGATCACCACAATCACTAGTATGATCACAATTCTTACAAATCCACAGTTAACTTGAACCATAGATAGAAAAACTTTGGATTGAATACCTTTTATGAGGACACATTGTGGTTAGATTGATGGTTTTTCATGGTTAGATTAATTGTTTCAAGTCTTCATATCGACTTGTTTCATTGACTATATAATGCTACATGCTCATCGCTCTCTCTAATTGATTTATCATAGAAACAGTGTCTTCTTGACCATCTTTTATGGCAACAATTTTTGTTGTTCTCGTTTTACACATGTACAGGTGGAAGACGTTTTTATGATGGAGAATGCATTTTGTCACATGTGTTGAAATACTTGTTGAGTCTTTTGACCCTCTTGTGCAAAAAGTGTGTAGTCAACTTTCCTTAATCACATCTTCATTGGATCACTCAACGTCAACAAGAATCTTGGTTTGAGTGATTGAAGCATTTACATTAATCTTCGATGCTTGCCTTTATAACAATTTCTTTTTGTCTTCCTCAACGTCAACTTTCTCTTCAACATCATTTATGGTAAGTTTGACATAATTATTGGCAGTATTGTGGGATTTGACTACCTTCCCTAACAATTTGTGCATATGTTTATTCAAACGTGTTTGTTTCACAAGTTCCAAAAAGTTTTGGGGTGAAGGTTTTTAGCAAGGATAACCATCTAAAATTGTGTTTGCTTCATCATAACCAAAGAGGTTCATTTGAAGGTATTTTTGGAGTTTATAGTTCCATAAAAATGGCAATTTGTGCATATGTTTATTCAAACGTGTTTGTTTCACAAGTTCTGAAAAGTTTGGTATGAAGGTTTTTGCAAGGCTACAATTTTGAAGTAAGGATCTCCATTTAAACTTGTGATTGCTTCATGATAACCAAAGAGGTTCATTTAAAGGTATTTTTGGAGATTATAGTTTGATAAAAAGACTATTCACTAAGAGCTTGTTTGCACCTCATCATCAATATATTCCCTAAATCAATCATTAATAAGAGATTAGTGTAACGTTTATTTGGCATTTTTTTAATTACCACATCTATCCAAAGTGTATATTAAAGGGAATGTTGGGATGTAATATTTACTTGGCCAAATATGCATCAACATTTTAACGATAATATCTTGTCTCACAGGTGTCCTTTGTGCCAACTTTACTTGTGTCCCTAAGTTAATCTCAAGAGGGAATATTGGAGATATGTTTGTTAACATTGACTTGAGTCATAACCTATTAATGGGTTTCCATGTGGTCTCCTCCAATTACCTCCATCCACCTTGTGTGGCCAACATGTAACCATATTTGGTAGATGTTAGGGTCCGTGACAATGTGACCTAATACCTATATATGTAGGAGGCTATACCTCATTTGTATACAATCAAATGAAAAGACATATCTCGATGTTGATATTATCTTAAAGGTACTTATTGTTGTTGTATATATGTCGTGTATTAGGTTATTTTATTATGATGTGTGATTATTAAGCGCATTGACTTTTATAATATTCATCGCATATTGATTATCCTTATCATTTTTAACAAAAACAACTATCAAATAATCTATTTCTTATTTTTCTCATTTATTCAGATTAGATATCAATTTGGTAAGAGCAAATTTACCCCATGGTGTATTGGTAAAGACATTGTTAATGCTTGGGATAAGTGGAAGGTTCAAATCATTAGCCCCCCTCCAACATGTTAAAGTGACTTTGTATTGTGTTACCGTTTATGGGTTTATTCCCAAAGAGTGTTGCTTTTCCACAAAATGATTGTTGACTACACACATAAACAGAGACCCATCTTAACCCCAAATCTATTATATGTCGACGAGGATCAAAAACATAAAAGTGTGCTTAATAGATTTGAGGTTAAGGATCTATACACACACACACACATTGTTACAAAAAGAAATAAAGTGATGAAAATCACCTCCACTCAAGTTGTAGAAGACCTCACACACACACATAGATATGAAGCAACAAAAATTGCCTCCATCTAAACTATAGAGCACCTCACTTCACTTATATATGTTTGTTGGGTTGTATGCTAGTGGCAATGTGGAGCGGATGTAATGATAACCTAGTTTCAATCTCCAACAAGCTCACACCATTCACAGGGCATGTCATTGCCTCTGAGTTGTACAAGTGGTGCAGCGACGCTCTAATTAGTGACCTAGCCACCCTTGTTGTAAAGTGTGTCGACTTATAACTTAAGTCCCCTTTTTCATGTTCAAATTCGTCTCAATAAAAATATAATTCTTCAATAAAGTCTACCATTAAATTTGACAATGTATATATTATATATTTATTATTTTTATATATTCTAAATATATAGTTTATATAATTTGTATTATGTTCTAAATCTATATTTATCTATCTTTATATATTCTACATATATAATTTTTATTATATTCTAAATTTATATATTAATTACATATAATTTATATAAATTTATAACAAACTCTTATATATATAATATTTACCACATTTTTTAATACAATAATATATATAAATTGTAAATACATTACATAACTTTATACATTCATAGTTTATAACAAACTCTCATATATATATATATATATATATATATATATATAATATTTANTTATATATTTATTATTTTTATATATTCTAAATATATAGTTTATATAATTTGTATTATGTTCTAAATCTATATTTATCTATCTTTATATATTCTACATATATAATTTTTATTATATTCTAAATTTATATATTAATTACATATAAGTTATATAAATTTATAACAAACTCTTATATATATAATATTTACCACATTTTTTAATACAATAATGTATATAAATTGTAAATACATTACATAACTTTATACATTCATAGTTTATAACAAACTCTCTCTCTCACATA
>SNQJ01S0005502.1:131041-149851 GCA_010110895.2 Picea sitchensis | reverse complement strand
AAAAAGAGAAGTCAACCCACAAGAAAATAATAAAGTGGAAATAGAATTTCCAGGGAGAGAAGTCGGCCCACAAAAAATAATAAAATGGAAATAGAATTTATAGGAAGAGAAGTCGGCCCACAAAAAATAATAAAATGGAAATAGGATTTCCAGGAAGAGAAGTCGGCCCACAAAAAATAATAAAATGGAAATAGAATTTATAGGAAGAGAAGTCGGCCCACATGAAAATAATAAAAAGTGGAAATAGAATTCATAGGAAGAGAAGTCGGCCCACAGGAAAATAATAAAGTAGAAATAGAATTTCCAAGAAGAGAAGTCGGCCCACAGGAAAATAATAAAGTAGAAATAGAATTTCCAGGAAGAGAAGTCGTCCCACGGGAAAATAATAAAGTAGAAATAGAATTTCCAGGAAGAGAAGTCGTCCCATAGGAAAATAATAAAGTGGAAATAGAATTTCTAGGAAGAGAAGTCGGTCCAGCTAAGTGACTGAACTAGTATCAATAAAGGTGATGCCTTGCTTATTTGAACACACTCACTCATCTCGTTATCTTAGCTAAAGGAGGCGCAAGTCCAAGGCAGCCCTAGGAGATGCAACAATTGGGGTTTGATGGTTTCTCTTGTGCACTACCTCTAGAAGAGTTGTGTAAGGGTTGTGACATAGTTGTGTAAGGGTTGTGACATAGTTGTCTACCCTCGCTACGGTTTGACAAGGAGAAGAGATAAGTTCTTGTTATCAAGGTTTCTTCATTATTAGTTTTGATCTTGTGAATAGAGCTTGTTCATGGTTGTATTGTATTATGAGAAAGATTCTCTCTAAGAAAAGTTGATTGGGTTTTTCCCCGGGTTTGGGGTTTTCCCGGGATAAATATTTGTGTCTTCTTGTGCTTGTCTATCTGCTTCTAGATCCTGCGTATATTTCTTGTGTATGGTTATTGAATGTTAAATAAAGATCAAAATACTTTAGTAAATCTATTGCTACTAAATATTTATGAAATTCTAACATGGTATCAGAGATGAGGGTTGAAGCCAAATGACCTAGCAAAAGACACCAACAAGAACAAAGATTGTCAGTTGCAGTTGTCAATTACAGTTGCAATTGTCAGTCGCCAGTTGCAGCTGCAGTTTCCAGTCGCCAGTTGCAGTTGCAATTGCCAGTTGCAGTTGTAGTTGTGTAAACCTTGAGATTAGAAGACAAGTTGAATGGTGTTACGAAATTTCAGCGGTACACACTTGTATATAAGTTATATCATGAGGGTGTTTGCAAGATATGTACACTTGGAAAAAGGACATATGTTCAAGCAGTGATAGTAGATCCAAAAGGATCATAGATCTAGTACACTTAGAGAAAGCTCAAGAGTTGGAGGAAACAGTGATGATGTCTCCTACAGTATATGACAACTCGAAATCAAATTGAACAGCGACAACAAGACTCTAGGTTTGCATATCAGATTTGATATTTTATATTGCTACATCTTAAGTAAATGTTGTAAATGGGACAACAGTGTTTAGAGTTCTATTACTGTTGAGTACTTTTGCTATCAAATGTTTAGTAACATTTGAGAATTGTTGGTACAATGATCATTATGTAAATATTCACCATTTAGTACTAATGATGCACTTATGTACAAGATGAAATTGATCTCTTCTAGGAGATGTTACTGGTTGTTGTCTTTGTCCCAGGCAGGTTAACTTGTAAATTCCATGGAGATTACCATGGAGATTTTCTTGTTTTGTTCCAAGCAGGATACCATGGAGGAATAATCGGTCACAACACTAGAAAATTTTTGTTCTTGTATTTTTGTTTTGTCTCTTGTCCCAGGCAGGTTACAGGTGATAGCTCTGAAATGGAGCTATAATGACAGTTGCAGGAGGAAACATATTAGATGGTCTCTGGTTTGAGACATGGAGCAGACTATCCAGACATGGAGTTGTATACATGACAATATACATCCATATACCAGAGGGAAAAAGGACGAAGTTAGAACCTTTTGGAAAGAAGGATATTTTTGTAGGATACAGAGTGTTCCACACAGAGATTGATAGTGAGGTGCAGAAGGCTCCATAGGATGACCGTACAGTTCAGTTGTTCACTCTTCAGATCATCAGGAAGAGTAAGTAGAGCCGAAAGGGTCAGTGGATCTACCCAGAGATGTGGCAATGACTAGGTAGAGGCTAGCATGGCTTCGTGATACTTTGCAGGATGCAATGAGACATGCAATTCTTTGTGATACTCAGAGTTTCTCGAGTTACATAGAGTCACAGTTATGAGGAGCAGGTGGCTCCACCAGTGGTGAGGTAGATGGCCCCACCAAGTACTAGCTCAGAGGGAGCTAGAGTTCAGAGGGATTCAGCACTCAGGATCCAATAAGGAGCAACTTCCCAGTACAATTCATTGGAGATCAAACCTCAGAGGAAGTCAACAGGTGCAGGAGAGAGCAGATGGCTCCAGAGATTGCACGGAGTCAGAAGGAGTCAAGTTCAAGAGGGAACTGACAACTCCCTACAACCCTCGGCAGAATGGGGTTGCAAAGAGAAATAGCAGATCAATTATAGAAGCAACTAAAGCGATGATCTATGACCAGAACTTACCCATGCATCTATAGGCAGAAGCATCCAATACAGTTGTATATGTCCAGAACAAAATTCCTCACAAGATATTGGGGAAAAAGACACCGGAAGAAGAATTCACCGAAAAGAAACTAGAAGTCATCCACTTGAGGATATTTGGTTGCCCGGTGTACATACATGTTCCCAAGGAAAAGAGAACCAAGCTAGAGCCTTCAAGAAAGAAGGGCACCTTTGTTGGATACACTGAGACTTCGAAGGTTTATAGAATATACATCCTCGGACAGAGACAGATTGAGATTAGCAGGGATGTCACCATTGATGAAGAAGCAACCTTCAGGAAATCTAGACTCTCACATGGATGAGGATAGAGAGGAGCAAGAGGCTCCAAGGGATGCAATAATGATTGAGTCTACTCCAGAAGAATATATCCCAAAAGATCAGAATGAGACAGTAGAGCCAGAGGCACCGCCCAAAGAGGTTACAGGTACCAAGAAGAGACCAACATGGCTCTGGAACACTTTGAAGGAAGCAGAAAAGCATGCAGCTCCCAGTGGCTCCTTTAGAGAGTGCAAGAGACCACACAAGTTTTCCAACTATGTGGCATTGATGAGTAAGATCATTGATTCAGAACCTTCCACTTATGAGGAAGCTACAAAGCAGTAAGTGTGGAAGGATGTTATGATGAAAGAGTATCAATCCATCATGAAGATCGATGTGTGGGAAGTGGTTTCGAGACCAAAAGGGAAGTCGGTGGTGACTTCCAAGTGGATCTACAAGATCAAGCGTGTTGCAGATGGCAACATAGAGAAGTACAAAGGTAGATTTGTGGCTGGAGGATTCTCCCAGAAAGAGGGAGAAGATTATGACGARACATTTGCTCCAGTAGCAAGGTACACTTCCATTAGATCTATTATTTCTATTGCTTCTGTTAWGGGATGGAAATTACACCAGATGGATGTCAACACTGCTTTCTTGAATGGTGTAATTCAAGAATAAGTGTACATAGAGCAAACACAAGATTTTTTTATCCATGGGAAGGAGTTCCATGTTTGTAAATTGAAGAAAGCTTTGTACGGACTTAAGTAGGCACTCAGGGCATGGTATGCTAGGATAGACAGTTGTCTAATGAGCTTGGGGTTTACCAAAAGTTATGCAGATCCCAACCTTTACTGCAAGGTTGAATATGGTTTCCCATTGATATTAGTGACAGGTTTCTTATATTGGATGAGAAATTCATAGATGGGTGCAAGAGGGAACTCACTTCTGAGTTCGAAATGAAGGATTTGGGCTTGATGTGCTATTTCTTGGGATTAGAGGTGTGGCAAAGACTAGATGAAATCTTCCTTAGCCAAGGAAAGTATATAGTTGGGATCCCGCAGAGATTTGGGATGATGGACTGCGAGTCCATGGACACACCTATGGTTACAAATATCAAGCTCTTGAGTGATTCTTCTTCAGATTTGGTTGATCCCACGATGTACATACAGTTGATCGGATCATTTATGTACCTAGTTAACACCAGGCCGGATATATGTTTTTGCAATGAACACATTGAGTCGGTACATGGTTGAGCCTAGACATGTACATTTGGTAGCAACAAAGCATGTATTGAGGTGGTACGGTTGGATATGGACTCAGATATGTCTCGAACGATAAAGTAAAGTTGCAAGGTTATACAAACTCTGACTGGGCATGGAGTGCAGTGGACAGGAAAAGCACATCAGGATGTTGCTTCAGTTTGGGATCAGGTATGATCTCATGGTTGAACATAAAACAGACGTCAATGGCACTCAGTACAACAGAGGCAGAACATATAGCAACCAATGTTGCAAGCCATGAAGTAGTGTGGCTTCGGAAGATGCTTGCAAGGTTATTTGATCTAGAGTTGGAGCCAACTTTGATATATTGTGATAATCAAAGTTGTGTTAAGCTTTCAAAGAATCTAGTCTTTCACGACAAGTCAAAGCATATAGAGATCAAATACAATTTCATCCAAGACATGGTGCAGAAATGAGTAGTAGAACTCCAGTACATATCCACAGATGAGCAGATAGATGACATTTTCACCAAGCCTCTATCTAGAGTGAAGTATGAGTACTTCTGAGACAAGCTTGGCATGATGCAAAATGTCCACCCTCGTTGAGAGGGAGTTGTGATGTTTCTCCTACAGCAGGCAAATACTCTCCCTTTGGCCAAGGGTTTCCTAGATCAATCATGTGAAGTGAATGAAGGAGTAATGAGTAGCCTGGTACAATTCTTGTCTACGCCATGTGAAGTGGCTAGGTGTGATTGGGACTTGTAGTGTGGCCTTGCCTACGCCATGTGAAGTAGCTAGGTGTGATTGGGACCATGGCATAGCCTTGCCTAAGCTATGTGAAGTCTCTAGGTGTGAATGGGGCTATGGTGGTAGTCTTGCCCATACTATGTGAAGTGGATGGGTGTGATTGGGACTACTAGGAGAGGAGAAACATCATAGATAATTGCAGCATAGTCTTGTGACTATGGTGGTAGTCTTGCCCATACCATGTGAAGTGGATGGGTGTGATTGGGACTACTAGGAGAGGAGAAACATCATAGATACTTGTAGCGTAGTCTTGTGACTATGGTGGTAGTCTTGCCCATGCCATGTGAAATGGATGGGTGTGATTGGGACTACTATAAGAGAACATCATGGAAGAATACCTCCATAACTAAGAGGGAGTGTTGATGTTTTGGTAGCAGCGAGAGGTATTCCCTCCCGGACAACTTTTTTTAGAGAAGAAGAAGATTCCAAATGTCAAAGGAAAACCATTGAATAATTGAAGAACACCCCAGAAGAGAAGTCGACCCATAGGAAAATAATAATGTGGAAATAGAATTTCCAGGAAGAGAAGTCGGCCCACAGGAAAACAATAAAGTGGAAATAGAATTTCCAGGAAGAGAAGTTGGCCCCAGCTAAGTGATTGAACTAGTATAAATAAAGGCAGTGCCTTGCTCATTTGAACACACTCACTCATCTCAGCTAAAGGAGGCACAAGTCTAAGGAAACCCTAGGAGACACAACAATTGGGGTTCTTGGTGGTTTCTCTTGTGCACTACCTCTAGAAGAGTTGCGCTAGGGTTGTGACACAATTGTCTACCCTTGCTAAGGTTTGACAAGGAGAAGAGATAATTTCTTGTTATAAGGGTTTCTTCATTACTGGTTTTGCTCTTGTGAATAGAGTTGGTTCATGATTGTATTGTATTATCAGAAAGATTTTCTCTAAGAAAAGTTGGTTGGGTTTTCCCCAAGTTTGGGTTTTCCCAAGATAAATCTTTGTGTCGTGTGCTTGTCTATCTGCTTCTAGATCATGCTTATTGAATGTTAAATGAAGATCAAAACACTTTGGTAAATCTATTGCTACTAAAAATTTAAGAAATTCTAACACCAGTGAGGCACGACTGGTCTAAGCCGACTGTTCTTTGGTCTAAGCCAATTGTTCGAGGTGCCATTCCTTGTTGCAAATCGAATGTCCTATACTACAGATCGACAGTGAAGCAACAACATATACAAAAAAAAATCGAACAACTTATACAACAATCAACAGTGAAGCAACAACAACATCAGCTTCCCTAGGTGAACTATGCAACGAGGTAACCCGAATGCCCTCCATCTCTAAGTATCTTTTCATGGAGCAAGCTAGCCACGTGATAGGTATTGCCAACACCCCATTGCTTAGTTAATTTCTCCTCTAGATTCATTTTCAAGGAGTTGCTTCTTTAATACAGAGATCCCATGCACACCATGCATTGATGAGCTTGCTGAAATAAATAGGATGATTGTCAAATTTATTTATGATATATGCACATATGTATGTGTTCCTCTATTCAATCAGGCTTACAACATTCCTACCAGTCATCTCTGCTCCCCAAATATCAGTGAAAAGGAAGCCATACTTTCTCTCCACCATCTATCATGTTGTAGAAGCCTTGGAACATGAAATATTTGATCTTGCTTGTCTGGAGAAGTCTAATTTGTCCCCTGACACATATGTCCTAACTTCTAAGTCTGTGCTTTATTTAATATTATCAATAGACTTTGGAAATGGTGATTCATTATATCACCTCATATTCTCATGTCATTTGATCTTAAGGGGATTTCCAAAACAAATCAAGTACGATCATCTCTTATGATCCATATTGGATAATGGACATTTAAGGCGCTAATATTTAGTTTATTCTCGTGCTTAGCTTTTGGAAAGAAGACCAAGGAGTTTGTACTTCTCTGGAGAACAAGAGACCATACATTCAATCTTGATGATTAATTCAACTCCAGAATCAAGATCATTGGATACTTGCAATAAGTCTTTTTGTAGGTTTACTTATACTTTTTGAATTTAAATTGCATTGTAAACGAGTGCATTTTCGATAGAAGTCGACACCCTCCATTTGTTATTCGGTGGTGTACTTTGATTGTTAAAGGGTGGAGTTGCAAGAAACCCTGTGAAGCCTCCTTTAGATGGCTCAAATTGATGAACTATTAGAGTTATTGAACACTCTAATAATCTCTTCTGTGGACAATACAATCACAACTAGCATAACAATTATCACTGATGTTCTAACTTGTTTACAAGATTCGCAAGACCAAATTGAATTTCTTCAGCTTGAATCACAACTCCAACAAGAAGAAATGCAAAAAAAGAATCTTCGATATTTTGAACTACTTGTTCAGAACAATCGTCTTTTCGAGGAAGACGAGGTATCAAACCAATAGCCAATGCAGGAGCAATTTAGTGAGACAGCTTCAGATTTAAGTATAGATGAAAATCAGCTTCAACTTCCTCTTTCCAAGCCGATCATCAGACCTTGGGACGAAATCATGCACAAGCATAGAATGGGTATCGGATATGAAAAGGAATTCACCTTTCATAATCCATATTATACCAAATCGATCTCATAATCCATATTATACCAAATCGCATCTAGTTCCAGAGTGTTAGATTACTTCACAAGAAAGTTCATATTTACCTACTCCAATTCAAGAGAAGATTTCGATATGTCAACATTGTCATCGAATTGGCCATATGGAAGATCAATGCTTCAATCTTCATCCTCAGGAGCATTATGGAAAACACAATCATCATTCCAATAGATGTTCTAACATCAAGAAATCTGCAAGAGTAAAGAACCACTATGTATGGATCACTTCTTGGTGATGGTTACAATAGTCAAGAAGATATATCAATCATACCAAAGAATTCATTCTGCACACGCATCTTAAAAGGAAAGGATTTGCATCTTCTCAACTTGTACCTGACAAGGGGGAACATCAGTGATTGACAACTAGGCTTCAAGTTTCAAGTCCCATCAATCGAACAAGCGAACGTGATTGGTTTGTGGTTTTCCTTAAACCGCCACTTAATAGAAGACTTACAACTTCTCGCTACCTTAATAGTTAATGGTCATCTTTAAACCAACATAGAGAGCACTTCCACTTAGCAAAAGACATCATCTTCCAAACAAGCCTACACTTAGGAAATGTTCTAGGAACCATTGAGCCTTTAGAGCAAAGTTCCATAGTTTGGGGTCATCTATAAAACACCAAATTGGTTTGTGCTCTTCCTTGAACCATCACACTATTACTGTGAGAAGACATCACTTTCTATCACTTAGCTTTTTGGTTTGTGGTCATTCTCAAACCACCAGATTAAGAGATAATATTCAACCATTGACAATTGCTCACTTCGAGATTTCAACTGTACACTTCCAAATTTCATCTCTCATGTTGGACTCACATACATCCATTTAGATAAAGGGGGATGAATGTTGGAACGAATCCATTAGAGTAACAACTTGGACTTAAATGTAATAGTCAAGTTATATGAACTGCCTCTTGAATCCAAGAGTCGCTTTGGAATATGAATTCAAATATCAATATAATGTATTTATAGATGTATCATATTGATGAATAACATACATTCACACTTATATTTATTTTATGTCCAACACACAACAACAAAACTTTCTGACAAAGTTCACATGAGTACTAAATCGCTTGCATGCACATTCGACCTCCATATTTCCTAGGTCGACCAATGTCATTTGACACCTTCATTAAGTGGCAACCTCCTCTCTTCATAATCACTCAAAAAACCTTTGAAGATGTGCCAAATTTGTATAAAAGTTCAACAACTTTTACCCAAAGTTTTCAAATTCACCTAAATTCAAATTTTAAACTTCAAATCCAATGAACCCAGTGAATTAGCTTATAACAACCTCTCATTAGTTAAAAATAATAGAAAGAACTACATAACCACAACCACGTGTACCAAAAAAACACATGAAATAATTAAGAACCACCCCAATATCTAAGATTACACTTAAATATAAGTAAAAAAGCATCGAGCCCTTAATAGATCCTAGACACTAAACTAATAAAGTGCTTTACACAAACACATCAAGTAATGAAGAACCACCCCAATATATGAGATTACACTTATATCTAAGTATCAAAACATCGAGGCCTTATCCTAGACACCAAACTCGAACATCAACCATCTAGACCATTGACCTAGTTTGAAGCATATATTGCTAAAAGCACCCCATAAGAATGGAACTCCAAACTTATGGTTGAACAATCTGCAATGTTACCCATGCTTGTTTTCATTCCCCATAACTAATATTAAGCATACCTTAAAATATGCAAGGATAGTCTCAGGCATGGATTTTGACGTCCCACGAGACGTATTTTCAGTGCATAAGATATTTGATATCAATAATAAATATTAGAAAATAAAAATAATTAAATATTAGAAAATAAAAATGCATCTCATTAAAATTTCAAAACGTAAATTTCCATTGTAGATATATGTGTCTAAATTTCTTTTACAGTTTATATATATAATAACTAAAAATCTTGCTACATATGCATTTATATTTTAATTTTCTGTGGAACGATGCTCTGCTCTACATTTAATTATGTTACGTTGGCTCCAGGGAAGTTGTATGTACTAAGTAGCTTATCACCAACCCTCCAATAACAGAGTAATAGCTGGTCGTAATAGCTTCCTTGGTTGCCTGGTATGATTGCCAATTTGCAAGTTGGAAATCTTTCACAGCAAGCTGTACTGACTGTTACAGTGTACGTATTTTTCAAACAATCTACTTTTATAACACCGGTCATCACAACACAGTCCTTTTGAACTTGCACTTCGAAAAATTGAAAGGGGGTTTGGGTTTTTGTCATATTGAATATATTTTACAAATCAAAGGTTCAAATCGGAGATGCCAAATCCCAAGAATTCCCCGTAACCTAAATTAGGTTGGACTGGCATTTATTTTCATCCCCGTAACCTCACACTCTGCCATGAAAAACGTTATACTGTCCCATTAGCTATTGAGCTCCTTCAAGTGCTTGCTGGTTGATTTCTGCCATCAAACTAATAGAATTATAAGAAATACAAGTTCTGAAATTTCCTTTTTGTTTCGATTTTGATTACTGTATATGGATGTTAGTCTGCATTTCGCAGTATTTTTGCTAGTGAGTTATGTAGCACAGAAAAGATCGATTTGTCAACATTTACTAGAGCTGGAATTGCCAAGATTTGGTGTCTTATCAATAGTCGGTGGATTTTTACATTTCAATAAATTCTACATATAACAGAAAAACGACATTCTATACTTTCGCATAAGACGTGAAATGAAGAGCATTCAAAACTACTGTCATCAAATTTTCATTTTACAAGCAAGGTCAACCTGAAATTCCAGGCCTGTTCCCAAGGCATGTAGCAAAAATAATACCATCAGATATGGAAACAAATGGCATTCTCAAATAGGGAACCAAAATGATGAAGTGGTTTGTTGGACATCTCTTGAAAAAGGCATCAGTTCAAAAGATCAAGTACTAGAAGATCTGGTGTGAGCCTATAAGACTCAAAATACTTACATTTTATATTGTAAGAGCATAAGAATGTGCTAAAGCCTAGTGATGTCCCCGAATCATTATGTACTTTCAACAAATACACGAAAGCAAAGTGAGCTTCCATAAAAAGAGAAAAATGATAAGTTAAAATGTGACCTCTTTACAAAATGAATAATCATTAATCTATTTATAATCAGTAAGAGATTCAAGGTTCTTGCACATCTATACATAGTTCGATACAGAATAAACTTGTTTGGCATGTGTGGAACATGGAACAAAGAGTAGACAAAACATAAATAAAGGACACATCATCTTCCGAGAAACCCTTGTTAATGGATCCAACAAAGGATCATCGCAGGGAACTCCTTTATCCTAAGGATAATATACTAGGGACAAGTGTCCCTTCTTCCTTGGAAACAAGTACTAATTTCTGTAATTTCTGCTGTAGCCAATTTACCCACCATTTTATAAACATCGATTTGGTTAACGACTGAAGTATAGATTACAACTATTCATCCCACTCTAAGATGATTTGATCACATTACCTTGACCACCATGTATTCGGTAATATTTCCATGTATGTAATCACCTCAATTTAATGTGCAGGTAGGATCTGCAAAGAAATCAGCTAGGTACCCACAAATCAGTGAAATACTCTTTGTCGGCATCCTAATTGGTGCAAAAAGGTTTACAGCTAAGAACCCGTTCAACATTCTTTCCAAAAAGATGTTCATACCATTAGCGTGCAAGTTAAAACTCCTGATTTCCATGTACCCTATTCAAGAAAAGATTTCAGGTCTTAACAAGCAGCAAACATATGTTTGTATGATCAAAGCTTTCTGCCCACTGTTCCCAGGCTCTGATCAAAACCATAATTCTTTACACATTAGAGGAAAATGGACACTACGTTAATTAAAAGCCTACACTTATCCATTGTTCCCTTGAACATTTTATGGATCTGTTCTATAATAGATGGATAGACATTGAAAAGTGTCAGATAAATGCCAATAATAAAGCCATGGGACAAATAAGCAAATGAATTATGCTCCCCATATATATATCCCAGCAGCAGCCAGTAGTTTTCAAAACTAGTGCAGATATTATTACTTGCTGAGCATGCATATATCTCACCATCAACCTCAACAGAGACTAGATCTATAAGACTTGCCTAGTGATGTGTAATTTATCTTGTCACAGGCTTGCATAAAGATAAGAGCACGTGCGAGAAGAAACATAAACAATGTGGATTCAAAGTTCCATCTCGACATGAGCAACTTGAATAATATGCTGTCTCAAAAGCCTCAGGATATATTATTAATGGCACGACTCCTTCAGAATAAGCTATCCCCTGCTACACACAGAAGGAGGTTATTATGAACAGAAGCAGGTAAAATCTATACAAAGCAATCCACCTTTGGTAGAAGCCATATTTTTTTATTTTCAATTGAACATATGCATAAATGTAAATATGGAAAATGAAAGAATGTGTATTAAATTGACAAAATGCTAACTAATATTTCATACTCAGTCCTTCCAAAGTGATCTCACTGACTGGTCCTGATGCATTATTAATTAGATGCACTTTACCTGCATGTAATTATCCATATCATAAAATTATAATCCAACAACAATTCAATAAAAGAAATATCAGCATGAAATCACGTGTGCTCAAGCATATACAAATTGATATAAATTTCCCCATGTCTGTAATATATCTATGCACATATCATGGCAACAAAAACAAGGGATTGAAACTGATACATGGCATTTTTCTGTTTAAAAATTCTGGTGTTTTTTCCATTTTCCTTTCCTTGAGATGTAGTTAATATTCAAAGATATGACAGATTATACATATAAATCAAATTTGTGGATGCAGGCTCAATTCAATAGTTTGAGCATTTTTACTAGAAGAATTTGGTTGACTCTTCTAGAACAATACTTTTGAAATGTACATTTTCAAAAAGGATGATTATATGGTCATACAAAGGAAAAAGATAATGCCATACTGTGTACAAAGGAAAGAAATAATGCCAAGAAAAAAGATAATGGCATACTGTGCAAACAAAGAGGCATGAAAAAAAATCATGTGCCTGAGTTTATGTTGGTAACTAAAAAATGAAATAAAATGACAATGTGGAACATGTTTAGTAAACAATAAACGAAACAATTGGTAAAAGTAACTAATGCAGAAATCACATTGTAAGATATTGGTTTTTTCCTATACAATATATAGTCGATACTTTATATCAAAAGGGAGTTAGCACAGTTGATATTGGCAACAAGCAAAAACTGAATGAGAAAGGGAGCGTCTACTAGTATGAGACACCTATGCATTATGTGATCTCTGTGCATTGGTTGTCTAAGACAATAATCTTATTTGACATGTTATTTAACGTGCCAACACAGTTCATTCTGCTTTTTGGCATAATTTACAAGGCCATCCCAATTTATTCTCTATTGTTTGATACTCTTTTTACAAAAAATCAATATTTGTTCCCAAAGTTGAAAAGACAAGTAGACGAGATTAAACAAATAGGTAACACAAGAAATTAATTGAATATAGGTGGGAAAATCCAGTAAGTGTCACTAAACTAGATATGGAGATGTCATCAGTATACTATGGTCTGATGTCATCAGTATACATGTACTACTCCCATGGAGGCAGTATGTAACTAAATGAATGGGTTCCTATCCTACAATATAATCTTCAAACAAACCTTCCTTGCTAGAAGAAATCATTTCATGGCTCGCAGTAAGAAGTTAGAGCATTACTTCATACAAGAGTTGATTAAAAATAGGTAAAAAAATCCAGTACTTATCACTGAATTAGATATAGAGATGCCATCAGTATACTATGTTCTACTCCCATGGATGCGGTATGTAACTAAGTGAATATGTTCCTATCCTACAATCTAATCTTCAAACAAACTTTTCATGGCGGAAGAAATTGTTTCATGTCTTGCAGTAAGAAGTTTATTAGTATCACTTCATAGAAGAGAATCAGCAAACCACATGCCACTGAAAGAAACACAATGAATATCTGATAATTAGACTTTGAAAAGACATCAAAAGCATTGGAGAATTGAATTTTTTAAGAATTTGAAAATGGTCATCAAATCTGGACTCTGGAGCATTTCAGCTTCTTTGGAGAAAGAGAGAGGCAAGCTGTCATAAAAAATCTCACTTGCTTTTGGTGAAACTATATCCCAAATTTAAAAAATGGTAATCAAAATGAAAATATTTCATAGATTTCAGTAAATTAGGAATTGCATATGAATGTCACAAGCAAAATAGTTCATAAAGCATACTGAAGCAATGTTACTCTGACTGATTTTGATATGTATTCAATTAAGCAATTGTTTGTGCTAGGCCTCAACTAGCGGAAGCATATTTAGTAAATCAGAATAATTTTTCACTGACAGATATTGTAATAATTATTAATGCTATGAACCATGAAAACATCTGAAAATTTCCTTTCCAAGGTATCCATTCCTGACAGTTACTTTTGTAATACAATACTTGTTGTGAACTGTATTACAAGTACAGAGAGTTTATAGTGTTGTTGGGTAAGCAGACATACACCAACCTGAGATCAGATGGAAGATGCAGAAAAAAACTGATTTATTAATGTCGAAGAAGAGAACAAGGTGTAGAAATTTTCCAGACTTGACACAATTAATGCAACCCCGAAAATTTCACCTCTTTCCTAGAGGTTTCCCAGATGTTAACCCTGTGAATTTTCAGCCTTAGGGCTGTTATGAAATATAAATAAACAACAGCAACAGCGAACAGTACCACCTTCATGCACTAAACCCCCCCCTAGGATTAATTAAACCATAGTTAGCTAATAATCAGGGCCATAATTAAGTTTTATAAGAATTTGGGTTAAATCCCCTTACAAAGTTCCTTTTCCTTAGCCTACTTAAGCCCCCTTGTCTTTCCTGTCTTGTGGAATCACAGCCCACTCTCTGTTGTCCTTCTCTTCTGCAGCCAGTGATCTACTTTTTATTATTATTTAATGTTCAGTTACAAATTACATCAATCGGCTTATAGCCATTCATCATGTACATACACAACACTAAACCAAGGATCAAAACTGGGGTATTACATTTTCTACCTGGGTTGGGGAGTTGTCAGAGGGTTTCAGGGGTGAGATACTCAAGATCTATGCTTGAGAAAAGCATTGTGGACCTATGATGGATTGTTTGTCTAGCAGTGTGTTCTAGGTGCAGTAGTATAACTACGTTCTGYCTCAAATACGAAGACAGATTGGAAGGTCCCTCCAACTTCGTTACATGGACGTGTCAGATACATATGCTTTTGGAGGAACATGAACTTTGGGATTTCGTGGAAACCAAGATTGTAGAGCCTACCAATTCCATATGGTTGTCAGAATATAAAAACAAAATGGCCAAGACAAAGCGAGTTGTCCTTGACCTCGTGAAGAATCACTTGATTCCTCACATCACCAAGAATATCACGAGTAGGAAGATGTTTGATGCTCTAATCACTCTATATCAAAGTGAGAACATCGATCGGAAGATTCTTCTAAGGAATAAGCTTAGAGCCACACAAATGAACAAGACAGATACTGTAGCCAGTTTTTTTATGAAGATTACTGAACTCTGTGATCAATGTGCAATAGTTAGAGAAGTGGTCAAGAGTGAAGTGTTAGTAACCATAGCCTTGAATGGGCTTTCATCTTCTTGGTAGTGTTTTTTCTGGGGTATTTGTGTGTGAGATAAAATTCCCACCTTTGAGAAGCTATGGGATGATTTCATCCAAGAGGAGACAAGATTGGGGATTGTTGCAAGCATACAGGAGAAAGAACAGAATCTAGCCCTCATTTACAAGATGAGAAAGGGCAATAAGAAAGGACCCCAGAAGTTTCAAAAAGGAAAGAAGGGGGATTTAGGTTTCCTAAAACCAAGGTGAGAAGGACTTGAGGCACATCAAGTGTTTCAATAAGAAGCTTCACCACTGTGTTTCTCAATGTCCTAAGAAGAAGGGGAAGGGAAAACCACAACAGTAGAAGCAATTCGCAGGGAGTGCAGAAACCTCTGCTGAAATGGATGAGCTTGCATGCCAGTTGGAGACAGTGTTCTCCATGGTCTCATGCCTTTCATCTAACATTGTGTCTAGTGTTGAATGGTATGCGGACAGTGGAGCATCCAAAGATATAACCTTCAACAAGAAGGCCTTCAATAGACCTCAGAAGCAGGTGTCAAGCATACCTTGGTGATGATGCCACACATCCAGTAGCAAGAGTGGGATCCATCTAATTCTGGATGCCCTTAGGTGATGTTCTTGCGCTCAATGGTCTTTTATACATACTTGGTTTGACTAAGAATCTACTTTCAGTTTCAGTGATGATAGACCTACAATATATTGTTGAGTTTGATGATCAACAAGTCATCCTCTAGAAGGAGATCCCAGATCTTGGTTGAGTTTTGGCCAAAAGTATTTGGGACGATGGTCTGGAGTCTGGACTCTGTACAGATTGTTGGCATATCTAGTGAGAGCCATAGTGCATGATAGTGACAACTTGTCGAGCTTAGGCACAAGAGGTTAGGTCACTCGCACTACAAAGCGTTGCCAATCTTGAACAACATGGGGTAGGGATTGTCAAATTTCAAGATCAAGAAGACATGGGTGTGCAAGGGTTGTTCACTCGACAAGCATGCCAAGACTGCTTTCCCAAGTAGTGAGCATAGGTAAAGAGAGATTCTTGATTGAATACATTCAAATGTATGTGGACCAATGACTTCAACTTCACTATCCGGTAACATTTAATGTGTTTCAATTATTGATAATTCATCTCGAAATCCCTAGATCTACTTGATGAAGACCAAGGATGAGGTCTTCGGGAAGTTTCAAGAGTTTAAAGCTCTTGTAGAAAATCAGACAAGTAAAAAGATTAAAGTGCTGCGATCAGATAATGAAGGAGAGTATACTTCCAAGAAGTTTGACACTTTTTGCAAGGAAGCGGGGATCAAGATGGAGCTAACAATGCCTTCAACCTGCAGCGGAATGGAGTTGCAAGAAAGAAGAACTGGTCCATTATAGAGATTGGCAAAGCATTGGTCTATGATCCAGATCTGCCCATGTATCTTTGGGCAAAAGCATGTCTTACAGGTTTCTATGTTCTGAACAGGTGTCCTCATGGAGTTTTGAAGAACAGGACACCAAAAGAGGCATTCACAGGTGAGAAGCCTCAAGTAGCACACTTTTGTGTTTTTGATTGTCCTGTATATATTCATATTCCTAAGGAGAAAAGGACTAAAGCTAGAACCTTCTAGTTTGAAGGGTATTTTTGTGGGTTACAATGAGACCTCTAAAGCTTACAAGTCTACATTCCATCTCAGCGGAAGATAGTTGTGAGAAAAGATGTCAAGTTTGACAAAAATACATGGTCCTCCAAGTCTTAGGAACCTCCAGTGAAGAATAAGAAAGTAGAAGAGCTAGCCGCCCCAAATGCTGATCCACAGATTCCAGAGTAATCAGATTCAAATCAGCAAGCTTCTGGAAGTGCAAAGGATGCCTCTTTACTCTCCAGTTCAACCAAAAATCCTAGGTGGTTTACCCAGGCATTACAAGATGCACAACAGTAAGTTTGAGCTCCTAAGACTTCTTTCGGGTAAGTCATCCTCCTAGGAAGTTTTTGAACAGTGTGGCATTGATGTCTTCCAGCATTGATGCAGAGCCTTCTAGTTTTGAGAAGTCCACAAGTCAGCAGGTTTGGCAGGATGCCATGATGGAGTAGTACATACTACAACTCCATGAAGAATGACGTGTGGGATATTGTGCCTAGACCAGATGGGAAGTCAATGATTGACTCTAGGTGGCTGTACAAGGTTAAGCATGCAGTAGATGGCAGCATAGAGAAGTTTAAAGCTTGATTTCTGGCTAGAGGTTTCTTGTGGAAAGAGGGAGTTGACTATGAGGAGACTTTGCTATTGTTGCTAACGTCTTTAGCATCAGTCTTTGGTTGGAATTTATATCAAATGGTTGTAAAGACAGTGCTTCTTAATGGACTGATTAAGGAGGTGTACATAAATCAGCCAAGAAGCTTTGAGGTGTGTTTACACCCAAACCTGCACTGCAATGGTTAGTGGAGAGTCACCTCGATGTTCATGTCTCTCACTTCGGGTTGGTTCATGCCAACACCAGGGGGTTATCCCTATGGAGGGATCCAAAGGACTAGTGCCTACTATGGGTCATGGCATTGAATATAAACAAGAGATTATGTCCATACGGAAATGGAGAATCCTAGTGAGCCATCCACAAAGGATGAATCTCACTAGAGCAATAAGACTTGAACCCTATGATCAACACTAAAAAGACAACCTTATCTTGGTCACTCAAATGCAATCAAGGGGAAATTTATTTTCCCTACAAGCCCTTAAGGTCAAGAACAACCGCTCAGATTTGCAACAGCTACATTAAAACTAGGGGAGGGATACCCACAAAATATAATGAAAATAACTTAATCACACAAAACAAGAAAGTTGCAAGCTTCAATGAATACAATACAATACACAAGAAAGAAAGAGAAAGTATGTGGACCAAGCACTCAAGTTTTATTCATTATTAAGACTTCTGGTAATTACAAGTAGCCTAAGATGTAATCTCAAGAGCTCCAACCTTCTTATAATGAAATTTTCTCATTCTAATAGGCTTCTACCTCCTTGGAATTTGCATCGTAAATCTAAGTGCATGTGCATGCTACCAAGTCTCAGAAAAGACTTGGCATGCATGAGATCAACACCTGTTCAAAAAATAGTAGATAACTCTCTTGTATTTGTGCCCTACTCTGTGTTACGTTTTGAGCTATTATTAGGTTTCTTTTCAATTTACTAGATAACCATAGCATAGATAGGATCACTGAGAGAAACACAATCACAAGATACACAACATTTATCCTGGGAAACCCTTATGGGGAAGAAAACCCAGCAAAAACTTCCTTAATATAGATAGCCAATACAATGCCAAGACAATAAACCAAACACTAAAGAATATCCTCTACTAAGCAATGCGCCTCTCTCTCTTCCTTCTTCTGGCAACTGGCAACTGCAGCTTCCTTCAAACTTGCGCACTAGATGAGTGAGTTGAGTGAGTGAACAAATGAGGCGTTGGCTTCCTTTATTTATACAAACTCGCAGGTGCTGAAAAGGTGTCTCATCGTTGGGTAGGGCCGACTTGTCTTCTGAGTGGTTAAAAGTTAAAACCACTTTAAATTGCCTGGGGGTCAACTTCTCAATTTGCATAATATGTTTAGGGTTTGACCAATCCGCAAAAGGGGATTTGGTCAATTACAATGCCCGACATGATCAATCCACAAAAGGGGATTGATCTAATGAATA
>SNQJ01S0005502.1:69148-86111 GCA_010110895.2 Picea sitchensis | reverse complement strand
TTCACAATCTTTATATAAAGATTAGAATCTGCTATGCTCTTGGAGAACCCAAGACTTTGAAGAAAGTTGTCAATTCTTCGATACCAAGCTCTCAGAGCTTGTTTCAATCCATACAAGGCTTTCTTGAGTTTGCAGACATGTGACTCTTTCCCATGGATCACGAAACCCTCGGGCTGCTCAATATAAACCTCTTGTTCAACTTCACCATTAAGAAAGAAAGTCTTAACATCCAATTGGTGAAGTTTCCAATCAAAAACTGAAGCAAGAGAGATGATGATTCTGATAGAGGTATACCTGGCAACATGAGCAAAGATCTCATCTTAATCATCTCCATGAGTCATAAATCTAGTTAACATTGTCATCTGTTGCATGCTCTATTTTGTAAATCCATTTAGAGGTTACTACCGATTTGCCTTGAGGTCTTGGGATCACTTCCCATACATCATTCTTCAAGGCATCCTTCCACACTTTATGTTTGGCAGCTTCTTCAAAAATGAAGGTTTGAGTCAATCACAAGATTCAACTGAGCTATCAGACCTGAGTATTTATCTGGTTTCTTGTTTTCTCTAAAGGTACCTTTAGGTGCAGCATACTTTTTTGCTTCCTTTAAAAAAGTGGCACCAAGCTGGCTTCCTTTAGGCAAGAAGTTTCTCTAAGAAAACTCAATAGAATCCCTTATGGGATCCATTGAAGGCTTTCTGGCCTTCTCCCTCTGCTCATCTTAAAGTTGTGAACCTGAATGTTCTGAAGTTGGAGCTTCCTACTCCCTTATATTATAGGGAAGATTTCTCTGGAACGACGAAACGCTGCTTCCTCATGGAAGGTCACTTCTCTACTGACCTCAATGAACTTTTTCCCTGGTACATAGGTCCTATATGCTTTTGAGGTCTTACTGTATCCCACAAAAGTTCCTTTCTTTCAGGAGGGCTCTAACTTAGTCCTCTTTTCTTTAGGTACATGAATGTAGACAAAACTGCCAAAGATTCTCAAATGGTCAACTGAAGGCTTCTTACCGGTGAAGACTTCTTCTCCAAGGCTTTATGAGGACACCAATTCTGAATATAGACTGTGGTACTTGCAGCTTTGACCCAACAGAAGATCCTGATCATAGTTCTGGCTGCCTCACAAATTGTCTTGATCTTTCTTACTGTAAACCCATTTGGCTGGGAAATGTAAGGCACTGTCAACTCCCTCTTAATCCCAAAAGTTCGGCAGAGATCATAATAATTGTGGGAGTCAACCTCTTTCCAATACTGGATAAGTCTACCTGTCTGATTTAAATTACTGAAAGATTAATTCTGATCTCAATGGTACATCTTTGTGTTACATCATGCGTATTAGAGTCAAAACTAGAAATCCTCTTGAAGTTACTGGAAACAAGTTACAGTTCAAGAACTCAATCTCAAAAACTCCAAAACTAGACATGAACACAGTTTAGTTAACAGTTTCCAAAAGTTGTGTGGAGACACAATGTTACCCTTTCAAATTACTTCAGAGGAAAAAATAAAAAACGCTGTCATATGATCATATTTCAAGAGATAGTAAGTGGAAGCTTGACAGACTTGGATTAAGCTTGAAAATCATGGTCAAATTCAATTTCTAATATCTACCAAGCCATTGATGCTTTAGAAGATCCAGATCAATGTGAGTTAGAATTTGACACCAAATACCATGGAAGTTGATCAAGGAGCACTTCTTAACAGTGTTAGAGAATTTAGAAAAAAAAATTGTTACTCACGGATTTAAACCTTAAGACAGAAATCAAACCTCCTGTAATCCAAAGCTTAATGTTAATTAGATTTCTTTCTAATGTTGGTTTGAGTAAGAAGTCTTAGGCACAAGTTACTGGAAACATTTTACCATTCATAAAGGTAGTATCTACAAGGGCATCATAATCTAGATTGCCCAAGCAACCATTTCTCAAAGTTTAGTAAGGCAAGATTCTAAAATCTGCACACAAATTGTTCTTACTCAGAAATTCCATTGACCAACAAATTATTGAGAAATCCCAATAATCTTGAGTAGATCATTTGACCTCTAAATGCATTGAAATGATACCTTAAAAGAGTTTATGGTGTTTTAGTGACAGAATGATATGAGATATGTAAAATTTCAATCAAGTTACGAAAATTCAAAATACTTATCTCAAGTTAAGTTTCCATCATTTGGTGAATTGGCTCAAGATATCTAGCATAGACAAAGATATAATGCTAGTCACCATTTAGATCTATCAAAGGATGATAAAACAACTTACTGGTTGATCTAAATAAACAAGCCCTTAGGTGTGGATCTACGCAGGCTCAAAAGTCTGCCACAATTGAGCTATTTTCATGCCCTAAGCTCTAATACCATGTTAGAATTTAAGGGAAACTAGAACAGAGATATTCTTTTTCAAATTATTCACTACTGTAGATATAGATCAGCAAGAAAAACAAAATTTCTAAAGTAGATTAAACACAGAAACAGTACAATAGATCTGAGCATGTAAGAAACAATTCTAAGCTAGATCTAAACATGAATAGAGCTGATCATTAAAAAAAAAATTCTAAACATTAGCATAATCAGATCTGATAATAAGAAAAGCAATAACTAAACATTACCTTGATTTAAAACAAGAACAAATTTACCTTAGATGCTTTGTTGCTGTCCTCTTTTGATATGCTCAGAAAAAGTTGTTAAAAGGTCATGGATCAAAACCCTCAAGGGTTTGATCTCATCATGACCTTGAGAGGACAGTTTAGCCAAGAAGGAATCAAAGACCAATCAGCAAGCTCATCAGCAAGCAAGGGCTAATGTAAAACCCCAAAGACCAAAACTCAATGCTGATATGAAAACCCAAAACAACCAAGACAAGATCTGCCCAAAACTTATAGGACTGTGGTAGCAAAATTTGCAGCCCTAAGAAACATATTTAGGGCTGTCATAACATGCCCTAACTTCTGTAGATGAAGAGAGACAGCGGCAGCATGAAAGGGTACCAGTGGCAGCCAAAGAGAGGGTAGCGGCAGCCAAGAGAAAGACACAGCAGCCAAGGAGAGAGGTACAGCAGGATAGAAGAAGGCAGCGGCAGCTAGAGGAGGCAGCGGCAAGCTGGTAGGAGGGTCGCGGCACCTTAACATCAACAGGAGAAGAACTACACCAGCAAAAGGGAAGGTCACACCATTAGATGAACCTTACACCAATACAAGGAGAGAAAAAAAGGAGGCTGAGCCTTCATGAACAACAAGAGAACAACTTCAAGGAGGCCGCATCAATGGAGAAACCCTTCAAGAGACTGAAAACAAAACTGAACTGAAACAAGAGTAGGCCGTACCAAAATTCAGACCAAGGAAAGTGTAACAATAAGAGAGTGAGGGCTGAGGTTCCTTTTATAGTATATGAAGGGGTTAGGGTTAGGTTTAATTAACAACCTAATAATTAAAATAAATAATAATTAATATTTTTAATTAATAAAAATATTAATTAGAAAGTCAAATAAGTCAAAGTGACTTATAAAAGACCAATACCACATTAAACAAGAAGGGGAATGAGATTCAAGCAAGGGGAGGCTACAAGACAAAGTCAAAGGGGTCTTCTTCAATGGCAAACTGTCCACATAAGACTCAAGATAACTTATAAGCTTTTATCATCCCAGCATAAGAGGAAAAATCAATGATGTGGTCATGTCCATCTTCTAGCTACTCCTAGGTCTCATGGACCATCCCGGGAGAGAAGAAGAAGATCACACATCNCTATCTTTGTTCAGTGTTGCTCAGTTGTCTACCCTCGCTAGGGTTTGACAAGAAGAAGAGATAAGTACTTGTTATCAGGGTTTCTTCATTGTTGGTTTTTCTCTTGTGAATAAAGCTCGTTCATGGTTGTATTGTGTTATTAGAAACATTCTCTCTAAGAAAAGTTGGCTGGGTTTTTCCCCGAGTTTGAGGTATTCCCAGGATAAATCTTTGTGTCTTCTTGTGCTTGTCTATCTGCTTCTAGATCTTGCTTATATTTTCAGTATATGGTTGTTGAATGTTAAAGGAAGATAAAAATACTCTGGTAAATCTGTTGCTACTGAAAATTTAAGAAAATCTAACACAAATGAACCTACAGGCCTATCAATTCGAGATCTCACCAGTTTAAATTGAATCATCAACTTAAAGCCCATGAATCTCAAATTCAAATTATATTTTTAATTTCAAAAAGTTCTGATTCAAACAACCAGCTTCCAGTACAAGTTTGATTCTCCTTTGACTAATTTCAAAATCCCATTCAAATTCACCCAGTTGCATCTTGAATAGTTTGTTGAGATAGGGATCGTTCCCAATTTCTGACACAAGAAGTGGTTATTTACATTGACTCCCCCTATTGAATGAGCCAATACAGCTGAAACTCCTAAAACTACCCTTGCTACCAGTTCATGACTAAGGCTAAGCCTCTGAATACATCTAGTGATATTCAAAGCACAATGCATATCACGACAATAACCATTTGAGATAGCTGTAAGACATTCGCCAACCTACTGTCTCCTGATTCAAAGTTCAAACCAATGAAAATGATTGATCTGCATTACCCAACAACGAATCAACACAAGAAACCAAACATTTTGAAACCAGTGAGTCTATCCATAATTATACAAAGTTCAAACTTAGAACATAGCAACAAGTGATACTATCAAGAGAAGCTTTGTCAAGATACTATTATTACCCTACCAAGTCGGGGACANAATCAACACAAGAAACCAAACATTTTGAAACCAGTGAGTCTATCCATAATTATACAAAGTTCAAACTTAGAACATAGCAACAAGTGATACTATCAAGAGAAGCTTTGTCAAGATACTATTATTACCCTACCAAGTCGGGGACAATAAATGGAACCAGTCATTTGTTACATTAAGGATAAATAATACAATCATAGCTAATTATATATGCATAACAGTACATGTGATAAAATTTGGTGTATATGTAGCAAAGAAATTAACTAGTTAAAAGCATTAAAAACCATATTGCCTTGAGTACGACTGAATAATGGATCAGACAAATGTTAAAAGGAAAACCAGACTAACTTGTTTGGAGATGATTGACGAAAGGTTTCTGTTATTAATGGATTATAAAATATCTAAAAAATTTGTTAAATCATAAGAGATTTTCACATACCATCTCGTCGAACACATATTTCCGGAACATGTTTAACTGTGCCATTAATGTTGTCATTGTAGACTCTGGTCTCAATATCTCCTTCAACGTAAACAGATGCACTAATCCAGAAAATCAATCCATCCAAATAGACATCAGCAACACATTCTACTAGGGAAAACAAACAACTGTATCGAAGTATACTAACATACCTCTTTAAGAATTTACACTAATCAAACCCTTTGTTTTACCTACAGATTCCAGAACTTATTAAAACCCTGAATCAAAACTTGGTTTGAGCTGCCAAGGAAGGACGCAAGTAAATTCAGACAATGAAAACCATAAAAGCCCAAATCATACATACTACATACTCTTTAATCAGCTGCTGAACAACATATGCTCCAAGTGGTTCATTATGAACAGCGATCCTATGCCACTGAATAGGCCTGGTGGATTTGTCCATCCCCGCAGTTCTTTGGTCAAACATGCCAGCAGTTCCTACAGTAAATATGGTCACAGTTCGACCATTCCTCAATATTTTCTGTACTGGTGTTTGTCCCACTTTTCCACAAATAATTGCCTGCATGGGAAAAACAATGTAGTATCAACAAATCTCAAAATTAATAGTTACAACTGACAACTGCACAGACATAATTCACTCTCACCCAACAGATGAAATACAACCCATCTAGCAATTCAGATTGATAATTTCACAAAACAGCCAATCACACAAGTCAAGGAAAATGCAGGAGAATTCAAAAACCTTATGAACACCACGAAAACCCCATCCCTTCTTGGGGTCTACACCCTGTGGCTGTGACTCTCTCCGCAGAGTTTGTTCACTCTCCTTGACATCTTCAATTGCCTCCTCTCCATTAGATTCGCAACCAACAGTACAGTATCCTGGATTTACTGATCCAAGTAACCCTGCAATCCAACCAAGTACTTATCAGCTCCTCATTGCATATTCCTTCAAAGTTTAAACAGAGGCATACAAGATATTACTAAACAATTTAATTTGGAGTCTAAATGCTGCATGACAAATAGAAACCTTATGATAGATATTAGATGGTAGAAATACAATCTCCTAGTCTTGGTATGTGCCTAAATGTTATATGTGTACTAAATGTTTGATGCTTTGATGATCATCACTAATCCAATAGTTAAATGATCTTATATCTATGTTTTCAAGTTTTTTGCAATTGATTTGACATTCTGCGTGCCTTTTTTATATATATGCATCAAAATATATATTTTTTATATATTAGATAAAAAACACCCCCGAAACACTCCCGCTCCCTGCTT
The DNA here is from genome assembly GCA_010110895.2 of Picea sitchensis. Taxonomy (NCBI): domain Eukaryota; kingdom Viridiplantae; phylum Streptophyta; class Pinopsida; order Pinales; family Pinaceae; genus Picea; species Picea sitchensis. The sequence continues at coordinate 79,692 of SNQJ01S0005502.1, read as the reverse complement.
CCGCTCCCCACTCCCAAGTCTGTATGTATATATATATGGTATCTGTTTGCACCAAGTCTGTTGGGAGCGGGGAGCGGAAGCAGGAAGCGGGAGAAGGAGCGGGAGTGTTTTGGGGGTGTTTTTTATCTAATATATAAAAAATATATATTTTGATGCATATATATAAAAAAGGCATGCAGAATGTCAAATCAATTGCAAAAAACCTGAAAACATAGCTATAAGATCATTTAACTATTGGATTAGTGATGATCATCAAAGCATCAAACATTTAGTACACATATAACATCAATCATAAACATTTGTCATCAATAGATTGTAACAGACAACATCAACCACTTAATGAAATAGACTCTAGAGCATCATATTCATTACCAAAGAGTTATAAGATTCAGTCAATAGTTCAAATTTCAAACTTCAAACTTCAAAGGTAAATTGTCATATATTGTTCATACCTTCATTGTTTACAGAATAAGCCATAATAAAGAGTCAAGACAAAGTACTAAGTTCTAGAGACTACTTATAAATAGGAAAAAGAAAAAGAGATCTAGTATATATTAGCAAGTACTGAGTACTATGCTCTAAGTTATCCTCTTGCCACGAGAAACTTCTAGTTTATTTTCCTGTGCTCTTTGAGTTTGAAGAAGAGGAGTGGGTGGAACTTGGAAGTGTTCTTGGAACACAACCAGCAGTTGAATGGCCCCCACGTGACAATGGACGTTGTGAAGATAAAGGAAAAATTGATGCATCTGGAACGCTGCTAGTGGATGGGGGTGGCACGTCTCCTCCAGGAATATGATCACCATCATGATCACCCAAAAGTTCTGCTTCCAAGCGCTCTAAAACCATGGCTCCATCCTGACCAAAATATATTGGGGTATTTATCCTCAATGATTGCTCCTGCTACCTTACAATTAACAGCGTTATCAGTGATGACTTGAATGACATTCTAGGGCCCAATCTCTTGAATGGTTTTAATCAAAGCATCTGCAATATTAATACCTGTCTTGTAGCGATCTGAGTAGTCATGGGTTGAAAGGAAGATTGCACCACTAGCAAACACACCAAGAATATTTATCAATGGCATGCCTTTCACATTAGTCCAACCACCAAATACAATTGATACCCGATGTCGGTTCCAATCATTTGTAAAATTTCCTGGAGCACCTTGGATTTTGGCTCTTTCCCTGTCAAATCCCAAGGTTCTAGCTTTGTCATACCCAGGGCTCTTGTATCCTTTAAGGGCACCATTGATGACTTGTACCATTTCATGTCAATATGGTGAGCGAAGAACATTGAATGGTATACCACATGCATAGAGAAACCTGAAAATTTTTGCATCCACATCATCTCTACAACTTTGGTCAAGGAAATCTGACAGTGTTTTACACCCTGAAGACAAAGGCGAGAATGCACTAGCATGGGGGGATGCGTATCGATCAGTGAACATTCTCTGAGCACTCTAAGGTTCAACCTTTGGTCTTTTAGATTTGTTTTGTGTTGCCTCCTCTTCCCTTTGGTATTTGAGTCTATCTTCGGGTCGCACGCTCACACAAGTTTTGACTCCTATACTCTTACCTTCATCCTAGTACATAGTTCCACACAGATGCTTTCTCACACAGGTATAGGAACCTGTGTATTCTATATGACAATGGTGGCATGTAAATTTTGTGGTTCCACCCCCTTTCCCTCCCCCAAGCCTTGTGACATACTTCCACAGAGGTGTGTACTTCTCTTTGGATTTTTGGGGATCATGATCATCACTATCATTTTCATTGTCTTCATCCCCTTCCATTATTTCCTTGTCTCCTTGGTATGTGTTGTCCACTTCTATTTCTTCGTCACTAACATGGTTATTTCGATGTGAACTTCCCACCACCACCATCAAAATCAAAAATGGAACCAAAATGACATACCACATTGACATCATCATCATCATTATTGAACCTAAAATTTTGTACTTTTTTGATATAATATGATGAAAGCAAAATATGTAAACCAATAATGCAAGTAGAGCAAAATGAAATGCAACTAAACTATTATGAGCAATCAAGATGCAAATGCAAGAAATCAAGATGACCTACCTACTTACCTGGGGCCCGAGGCCCATGTTGATCAAATGTTCTACATGTCTGGTGAAATCATACAACCAGTAACCAATAGATCATCTCATCAAGGTATCTCCCCCTGTGCTTAATTATGTAATACAACAAAGACAAGTCAAGCACATAATATTCATGAGCACAAATAGACATATAATCATGAAATGAAATGAAACTCATGGAGATGGGTGGGAGGGAAGAAATCCTGCCAAAAAGAGAAACCACAAGCCTGATCATCCCGGAAATCCTGCCTGAAAGGACAGCCACAAGCCCGATCAATCCATCTCTGAAAGGGCTACCATGTATAGACGATGGCTCGTCTTCATCTTCACTTAAAATATCATCGCTCCCTAAATGTTGAGAAGAGATAAGTGATCCCAAGAAAGCTTGATGATCTCCTAGAGAAGAGGAAATGAGGTAAGGGATGACCTTGGGTCTAGAGAAAAACTATTTTCCCATACTGAGAATATGTTGCTTCTTTATCTACAAATCCTTGCCAAAAATCACAAGATGAAAATACTTTTGTTTGGTAGTGTGAGCCTCGAACAGCTCTGGGCCGACCACGACCTGGTGTCCATCAAAATCTAAGCACGATGGTGGTTGGAAATATTCATAGAACAAATCTGAGCCACCAAAAGGATAAGCATCACAACTACCAAAGGATGACCGAAAATCATCATGAGTATATGGTGACAAGTCATCCTCAAACGGATGAAGTAAATCTCTGACCATCTCATCACCGGGCTGCCAAGAATCTAAATCATATGCACATGAAGACCAGCCCTCTGAAGATGATAATTCAACTCCTTTTGCATGAGAACTACCATCTATGTCATAAATGGGATCTCTGTCAAAAACGAAGCAACTCACATCCCATCTACGTCTCCCAATCTGTATGAAATCATCAAGATTTTGATCAACCGTGTCTGAGAGATCCCCCATGAAAACGTATGCATCTTTTGGACTAATCACTTCTTCATCTTTGTATGCAAGAGGAAAACGAGGCTGAACAACTTCATCAAGCGGGATAATGGGCATTGATGTCTCATTTGGGTCTTCATCATTGAGATCTTCTTGAGAACTTTCTTCATGGATGTGTTCTTCAAGTGCTTCTTTTGCAAGTCGTGGGTGACACTATTCCTCAATTTCAAATTCTTCAACTGTTATCTTTCCATCCACTGGAAAACCTTCTCTATAAAGGGCATCTTTGAGCTCTTGGAAAGTAGCCTGCAAATCCCGAGTAGTTGGGCCCCAATACCTGAGAAACTCTTCAAAAAGTTTTGTAGAGAACCAGATACTTTTCGGATGACACGATTGTGCAAGCCACTTCCTTTGACTTAATTCCAAAGAAGATACAAAAAATTTCATTAGTACATCTTCATGCAATACATTTATACTTGAAGCATACCGCATATAATTCGCAACATGGGTGACTGCTAGAGTTGGGTCACCACTGAATTTGGGGCAACTTGCCCTCCACTCTGTAGGGCAATAATTTGCATATCCAGGGATATTCTGAACATCAATAGAAGGGTATACCTTATGGAATGCCCATGGTAAATCCTGTGATGCCATGGTTCCATTATCTGGGATGTCGCTTCAATGGAGTCGCCAGATGAACTTAGTGTTCATCAAAGGAGGGAAAGGGAAAGGGAACTTCCCTCAAGTGGAGTTGTCGAGAAAGCTAGGGGTAAAGGCTTTGGGTAAAGCATGCCAAAATGTCGTTAGGGCTTGAAAGAGGATTCAAAATCCTCCCCTGCAACGGCGCCAAAATGTTATCGCACAAATTGTAGGTTGGGCAAAGCCCGACCCAATCTACAAAGGTCAGACAACTATGGGAATATCTACCCACTGTCACCTTAGATAGGTACTCCCCTCGCTTTAGAAATGATGTGATCACCTCAAGGGGGGAATCTCGGTGACCCTAGGGGGAAATGAGATGGAAAGTGGAGTAATGGAAGGTGATGCCCCGATAGGTCAATGTAAAAAATGGAAGATGGCTTGAGTAAGAGTCTTGTTGCCAAGTTTAGGTATGTGAGGGTTATCAAGGTGACCTATTGGGTGAATCATTCCTTAAGTCAAGGAGTGTTTCCTAGGTGGACCCTCTCTAATCCATGTAAGGAAGATGGAATGAAATGGGGGTGAGACTTTTGGGCATGGGGTTCATGACATACAAGGGTTCGTAGTGTCTCATTTATGGGTGCCTTTGTAGAGGGTGAGTTGCACCTTCATTTTCAATGCATCGTTTTTCCAAGCCCATTTATTGCCATAAATTTATTAAAGTCCAAAACAATTGGGTACTACAATTGGGTAACATAAGACTTAAAAGAAGTACCACAATGTCACTTGAAGCTAGAGGTACACAGAGTGTCATATGGGTAAAGCAAAGGGTATAACGCACTTGTGTAGATCCCTCAACAAGTGGGACATTTATATATGTGAAATTTGCTTTTGCAGGTCTTCAATTTTAAGAGAAACGCTTCATCGTTCTCAAGACCTCTTTGGGCGAGCATCTAGAAGGTTATAATTTTGGCTTTTATCTTTTTCCAGCTGCATTCCCTCTAGGCCTTCAGCCCCTTCTTCCCATGAAATGAGGTACAATCCCTTATTGGGTCACTACTCCCAAAAATCCCAAAAGATAAGGAGACAAAAAGGATGAAGTGTGAAAAATTATAAGTATGATCGGGAATGGTACAATGACTCATCAAGGAGACCTCCCAGTAGCAAACCTTTCCCCAAGGGTGACCACTTACTAGGGCACAATGTCAACCACCAAGGTGAAACAAGGCAAAGAGAATAATTTCCAAGCAAACGTTCTATAATCAAAAGCAGCTTTAAATGAAACATATTCAAATGCCTCAAGTATTAAAGTGACACTTACCACAATACCTGACTTGTACCTCATGGAGCAAGACCCATTGTCTTCCAGAAACAGGTTGATGTGATGAATGCCATCATGATTAACCGGAGAAGTGTGGTGGTGAAGTGGGTCTCCATCTGTGTAAGTGGACATCGTGATTCGATCTATCCCTCGACACTCTATGTCTGCAACCTGAGGGCCTCGAGACATCATCTCCTTAATTATCCCTATAAGTGGGGGATAACAAGTACTTGATCATTAAGCCTGCGGGAGTGAAGAAGTCTGGATGAATCAGCAAACCCTGAAAATGGTCGTCATATCCATCAATGGCAAAGACTGTCAAGCATCCTCAGCAGGTGCAATGGAAGCAACGGGTTTCATGGGTTCCTGGATGGTGAAGCACCTTGCAAACAAGGGTTTCCATATCCATGCTATAATGCAAGCTCCAAATGAAAATATTTGGCTTCCAACGAAGGGTTACTCGCTGTCAAAGCCCAAGATGGTGGAACCCGATTTGTTGAGGATTGTGTCTTAAGATGAGGTACAATCTGTTGTGAGGCCCTTGGAAACTGAGTGTAAGTGGTTGCCTGTGAAGGAGAACTCACTCACAAACATGAGTGCTCTACTGAATTTTAAACCATTTTATGTAAGCTGCCAGGCAGAGGGGGTCTTTTCCCAAGGCTATATGTAATCAGGCTAGTCAAGAGAATCTAGACAAGAAGAGGTACCCAGGCTCTTTGTACAACAAACTCTAGCACTGTGTTGGCATAAGGTACCAAAGGATGCATGCAAGTGTTTAACAAAATGTCTTCTCGACAAGTGTTTGTATAAATGCCCACTTGGGATTACAGTGATAGCAGAGGTGACAGTGATCTTGTGGAGATTTTTCAAATTCTAATGAGGTCATATGAGGGTTAGACCATCACAGTGCTAAAAGTACAGAAAAAAGGGGGGATCTCTATGGACCAACAACACCTTCTATACTTTGGTAAGCAGCTAGACGATCATCGTTTTCTTTTAAATTACAACATTAGTAAGGATTTAATGTTATCCCTGGTTCTTTGTCTTTGCAGAGGAGGAGGAGGTACGGATATATTCTCCTCATCCAAGGGCAACTCTTTAAGGATGCATTCAATAGCAAACCCTCTGCACCTGTACCGACTCATCTACCCAATGTGTATATCATGGAGAAATCATAGGAGGTTCCAACACTGGATGTCACAGAGGAGATAGTATTTGATCTTCCTTCATACTAAAAATCCAAGGTGGTCATCTATCAGTTTAAAGGTTTCTTGCCTCCTACATCAGATTTGTACCGGTGACTCTATTCAAACTATACAAGGATTGTGAGGTATATCTTCTTTCCAAATGTTTTTTTATTGTCAAATTTCACCATCCTATTGATTATTAAAAGGTTTTCAAGGAGGGTCCCTGGTTCTAGGGAAGAGAGAAACCTTTTTGTTACAACATGGTTCCCATAATTTAACCTATCCAATTTGTTTGTCACCAAAATGCATGTTTGGGTGTGTCTCCCAAATCTGCCCATACACTTTTGAGAGTTCACAGTGTTTGAAGACACGGGAATATATTGGGTAGACATTTAAAGACAGTTATCGATCACGCTAAAATGCATGTTTGGGTGTGTCTCCTAAATCTGCCCATACACTTTTGGGAGTTCACAATTTTTGAAGACATGGGAATACATTGGGTGGACATTTAAAAAGGATATTAATTGCATTAAGATTGGTTTTTTTACACATGCCCATATATTTATGGAGATAGCCATTAGTAAGGGCTTACCAGATATACTTATACTCCAAAGCAAAGGCTCTAGATGGACTAGGGAATTGGATTATGAAAATACAACATTCGGGAGTAAGATTTGTCAACAAGCAAGACATTTGCATGACTCATGTCCCCTGTTGAGACTTGGGTACCTTGGAAAGTGGTCCCCTTGTGTTTGTGAGCCTCTAAACACAAGAGGGAAATACTTTGTACCATGTACTTTATGTCTAATTTCATTTTGACTTAGGAGATTTAAGTCAAAAGTGAAATTTGGTCATTTTAGCCTAAAATGACTATTAATTCACTTTGTGGGTGAATTGAGGAACATAAAGTGAAACTATGGAAACTTAAGTAAAGTGGGTTTTGAGTTGAGATTCTTTTGGAGAGATCTCAACCATTGATTAGGGATGAGATGAGATGATCTCATCCACACATACTTTAGGTTTTCTCATGTTTCCTTAAGAGGGGTGCATAGGGCAAAGAGACGCTCATTCTCACTTGTATGTTCACCAAGAGAGATTGGAGAAGGGAAAGAGCATGAGAATGGAGGCATTGGGTGAGGAAAGCTTGGGTGCCCCCATTCATGGAGGTAGCCATGAGGCTTAGACCCTCATTTATTTGTGGAGATTGTTCTTGCTAGGAGGAGGGTGAACTTGAGGAGGAGGGTGCACAGCTAGCAAGGAGGAATTGCAGTGGTCAGATTGCTTTGAGGACAGTTTCAGTGGAGAGGTAGAGCACAGATTCAGGGTTGTGTGCAAGGGTTTCTCCATCAGAGCTTCCAGCAGCTAGGGCACTTCATTTCAGTGGCTTGGGCAACTTGTGAGGAGGGCGCATCTCTACCTCTTGGACTTGTGTTGCAACTTGAGTCAAGCTGCTATTGTATCAGATTCATTGTTTCATGTACTTGTTGTATTCCACCTTCTATCTCCACATATATACACTCATATTCCAAACTGGTTTTCCCTGGGGGGGTTTTATCCAGGGTCATGTTGACCAAAAATACTTGTGTTCATTTCATGTATGCTAGTGTTTAGAACAGCATTATTTCAGCAGTCACATAATTTATGGTATGCATGTGCTAACCTGTTGGTGACAAAAACTACATGCTAGAGCACCTAAAAGGCCTATGTAACCGTAATAAAACAGCAAATAAATTCCTGAACAGTTTGTTGTTATAAAACAACAGGAAACCCTTGTTTGACAATTGAAACTTAAAGCCAACTTGAGGTCAAAGACAGACCTAGTTGGCAGCTTGTTAGGACCTGGAAAATCTTCATCCCCAAGCACRAGCTTATCCTAAAAGGAAAAAAGGACATAATCCAAGACCCAAAGGATGGCAATCATTTCAGCAACAACTGTCAAATGAGGAAGAGGAACAAAATGCAAAAAATCAGCAAACAATAGTTTTGGAGAAGGATACCAATGGATGCATGTAAGTGCACATTGAAGAAACAACACCCTCTGCAGTGGATAGAGAAGAAGGAAAGAATACCCATATTCTCCCCTCGAGGATAGTAGTTGCAAATCAATTTCCATCAACAAGAACAAAGAGATTTCATGAATCTGACAACTTTGATTCCGATAACGAGTTGGCACACCATATGAACCCTAGACATTGAAATCTTGATCTACATTAGTCCCTACGGAACCTTCACTAGGGGGTGGATTTGAGGTCAAAAAGAAGAAGGGGAAAAAAGGCAAGATTGAAGATTATATTACTCATTAGCTCGACTCTCTTTCTACGGTGTTTTTTGCCTTGTATCTTAACTAGATGAGTTCTTGCATGCCATTGGTTTATGCATCTTTATGAATGCTCTTGCAGAATCTACAATATGTAACCTCTTTTTTTTTATGAACAAGAAGATACGATTTTTTTCCAAGGAAAATAAAATAATATCAGGACGATTATTTGCTATTAATATTTTCATGTCACTGTATGTTGAGAAATATAGCTCAGACAAGGACTTCTGAACAGATTCAATTTGAAAGCGCTAGAAATAGTTCGAGACATTTCGAAAAGTAACTCTATTTTGTAATTCAGTTTAAGAAAAAGTTCAAAGTCTTATATTTAGTTGTTGAGTCTAATAAAATGTATTTCATGCATTTGTGACTTAGACTAGGATTAATCTCATTCGTAGATCTCACCGAGAGATTAGGGTTTTGGTATATTAGGCTTTCAGCAAAAAGTATAAAGACAAGTCAAGATAGAGAATTCGAACATAGTTTTGTCAGACAAAGTTGAGCGACCGCGAGAGAGAGAGAGAGCAGATCAGTTTAGGAAGGGGGCAGTAGGTCGTGCAACAGCATATTGGTATAGCCATACATATCCGGACAACCAGTATAACAAGTTGAACAAGCAGTCGTCCAAGAGTCGTACAGTCGTACAACAAGTTGCTATTGTTTTATGCTTTTTTCCAGCAAGTCGTACCTCTCTCAAACAGGTCGTACACCTTGTTCAGGGTGATTTTGATAACCGTGTAGTTGTTGGTTTTTAGCAAACTTGGAGGTTGTCTTGTAAGCTTTGATCAAAGGAATAAAAAGTTGATTTAATCCACTATTTATTTTTCTAGCTATTGTGTGATTGATGCTATAGTCTGACATTAATTTCTACATTAATTAAATTCAGAAATTTATATGTTTAATTGAAATCATAAGGACCGCAGTCATCTAGGTTGGAAAATTTAGATGGCATCAATGTTATTTCTCTAATTGGGATTCTCAAGGATTTATAGCGGTAAATCAACTGTCGGAAAGAAGGAATGACAATTATTAAAGGGTTTCAATATTTCTTTTAAAAACAAAATTTCAGATCTAGGAGTTTGTGCAATAGATCTGAAAGACGGCATCAGCTAGCCTCATATTTGAGGACAGATTGAATGGTGCCTCAAATTTCTTATCATGGAAAGTAAGGATTACACTCTTATTGGAAGAGAATGATCTCTAGGATATTGTCCAGGATGTTGAACCTTCACCTGTAGATCCATAGCAATTGGCAACTCACAAGAAGGAAGTGAGGGCCAAGCGAATGATCATGGATGACATAAGGGATTGTTTGATGCCTCATATATCCGAGAAGAATATGGCAAACGAAATGTTCGATGCCCCAGTAAGCCTCTACCAAAGCGAGAACATAAATAGGAAGATGATATTGCAGAACAAACATGGATCCATAAAGATGACCAGATCAGATTCAGTCACCAGTTACCTTAATGAAGGTCACATAGATTCGCGATTTACTTGCAGCAATTCGGGAGAAGGATACAGATGCAAAGCTAGAGAACATGGCACTGAAGGGATTCCCAACTTCATGGGAACTATTTGTTGATATTATGATAGCTTCGAGAGGTATCACCATTGTGACCCTTTGACAAGATTAGAATATTCCGGAAGCAAGAAAAAAAGTGAATGTAACCCTAGAAGAGATGTCGGCTAAGAGAGATAATTAATATGAATTAACTAGTACCCAGAATGAGAAATCGACTCAGGCAGCCTGTCAGAGCTAGTATAAATACAGGGTGCTAGTCCTCACTTTACATATACTTCTCAGAATTGCAGAGAGACACTTGTGCACACTGCAGTCTGGTAGTCTTGTGCACAAGTCCTGGAGAAGGTGTTGCCTCCAGTTCTGAAGTCTATTGTTTCTATCTTTCTAGGTTGGACTCTCTGATCAGCTTTGGTTACTTCTTGCTTGGTGCATTAGCCTTGCTTGGCTATTGGTTTGCTACCAGGATTCTTCTCTCTGTCAAGGTCAAGGTGATCGGAGGGTGGCATTGGCCTATGGTTGGGTGACAATAGTGATA
>SNQJ01S0005502.1:55282-68100 GCA_010110895.2 Picea sitchensis | reverse complement strand
TCTCCAGGTTGCACTTTGTTTAGTGCCGGAGGAATGGCCCAGGATAGGGAATGGTCCAGACTCAGAAATCAGGACAGTTATTCTTCCTTGCTTGAGAAGAATAATTTAGATAGCCCATCATTGATGTTTTACTCTGAGGGCGGACGCTCTTCCAGATCTCACAGATGTGGGTGGAAGAATGGCCCAGATGACTCAGTTTATATCATAACATTGTTTCTGTGCAGGTTGATATCAGTTGATATAATTACTATGGAAGACTGTATGTCTCCAGATAGTAGAAGTATGCTACTGTGGTGGATATGTTCCACTGTTTGTGACTATGTTTCACGGATTGAGTAGTTGAGTACTACTATGGATAAACACAGTTGTGTTCTGTCAGTTGACATTGTACCAGTTGTCATGGAGATTATCTAGTTGGATAATAATGACGGTGCGCATGAAGCTACCAGTTGAATACTTTGTTTGTGCTCAAGACCATTATCAGTTATACCTCCCTAGCTAGGAGGGAGTGTTGATATTATGGTAGCTTCGGGGGGTGTCAACCTCCATTGTGACCCTTTGACAAGATTAGAATATTCCGGAAGCAAGAAAAGAAGTGAATGTAACCCTAGAAGAGATGTCGGCTAAGAGAGATAATTAATATGAATTAATTAGTACCCTGAATGAGAAGTCAGTCCAGGCAGCCTGTCAGAGCTAGTATAAATACAGGGCGTTAGTCCTCACTTTACCTTTACACATACTTCTCAGAATTGCAGAGAGACACTTGTGCGCACTGCAGTCTGGCAGTCTTGTGCGCAAGTCCTGGAGAAGGTGTTGCCGCCAGTTCTGAAGTCTATTGTTTCTATCTTTCTGGGTTGGACTCTCTGATCAGCTTTGGTTACTTCTTGTTTGGTGCATTAGCCTTGCTTGGCTATTGGTTTGCTACCAGGATTCTTCTCTCTATCAAGGTCAAGGTGCTCGGAGGGTGGCTTCGGCCTATGGTTGGGTGACAATAGTGATATTGTCTATGGTAAAACAAGCACATTCTAACACTATTATCACTGAATCTAGCTCTTGTGCAAAGCCTTCACAGGACGCTACACTTGCGTAACAATTGGAAGTAATTTCCAATGTCACCTAAGCAAGTACTTCCCTCGTTTTAGTAATGGAAAGAGATCCAACACAAGGGAAGCTTCCCTTGTGACCTCAAGGAATCCTATAGTAAGCTAAGGGCAAGTCTACGGCCCCCCATATTGGTCACTTGACGAGATAGGCTAGGTCAAGGGAAAAAGCAAGGACAAGAGGAGATAATTGATCAATTGATTATGTATGAAGCATCCGATGTTTCCCAACAATTATCAAGCCTAATCAATGTAAAAATATCCCCGAAACACTAACTATCAAGCGAAAAAGAGTTGTTGTAATGAAATTGCAGCAATAGACAATGTTATATCAGCAAAGTATATAATGGTCATATTTGTACTTGCGAGTTTTTTAGTAGGAGAATTTAATTTTATAAAATACTTTATGTTGTTGTAATAAAGTTTAAATTAAAGACAAATTAATTAAGTCATGATAGGTGTCAAGGAGTTGTGGGTTGGGAATTATGTAACATAAGTCTCCCACCTTAGGATTGAATCTATGTAAAAAGACACTACGCATTGGAATATGAATCAATGAAGAAAATCTCTCTTTTGTCGATTGTGAGTCTATTATTTGTGTATGCATAAAATCTGACATGGTATCAGAGCCACAGGCATGGAGTTCCAGGGATACACGGTGAAGGTTGAAGCAACGTCAAGGGACTATAGTATGCAGTACACCAAGCGAAGCTGGAAGACTAGAGCACACATTGGACAGGTGAGGCTATGGAGGCATTGCAGAATGTGAATGAGATAAGTTAAATATTTGGTTTTGATTTATTATATTTATTTTAATAGATTAAATTGACTTGAGTTCTAAGCTTAGGCAAAGAAATAATAATTAAAATTTGTGGAGAGACAAAGAAGTGTGCGACTAGAAATTCCTCTGACAGCACAGGAAAAAAGATCCTGTCAATCGAGTCTAGAAATAGTGCAACAAGCCATGTGTTTGGGAGAATTCCTTGTAGAATCAACTGAAGACGGGTATCCCAAATTTTCTTTGTAGACACACTACAGCAATCCCTTATTTTCAGACAAGACTGTTTTTTGCTTGAGTATTGTTAGGAGAAAGGACGTAGTGAATAAGAACCAACGGCAGATAACAGTGCCCATGATTAGCAGACAGCAAATGGAAGCAATGATTTTTTTGTTGATAATTGACAGGCATCGACGAGAGTCAGGAAATTTTCACAAACTGTGCACAAGGCTCACATCCAGCAGATGACTCCCACCTAACAACCAGTAAACAAATTTGTTGCAAGGCATACAAAGGCATTCATACTGTGAGCATATGCAGCAGGCATATTTCTAACAACACATGCACAACAGGCACATGTGCAGAAGAATGAGTTAGGCTAACACTGCAAACTGAAGACTGATATGATATCATGTTGATATGGGTACGCAACAACACACATCAGACAGGTGTGCAGATGCCAAGAATAGAAGCGTGCAACAGATGGTCAAAGCCTGGACAAGACGGATTGGTGCAGGAGTTCGTGAGAATGCAAGGCATGTGTAGACATTGGTCTGCAAACAACAGCATAGCAGATGCTCCCAAAATGCACAGACAGGACATGCATTATAATATAGAGTTTGCAAGTTTCATTCTTGTTTGTCAGCAGGGTATTTATTACAGAAAAAAATTACTGCAGAGACTTTTTTGTGCAGTGCTCTGTTAGTGTTGGGTTGGTGTAGTTGCATCGAGTGTTGCAGAAGGACACCATTAGTGTTGGGTTGGTATGGACTAGAACAACAAACGGTGTTGCATTGTAACAAATTAACAATAGACAGCATGAGAAGTAACTCAGTTTAAGGTTAAGAATTTCTGGATTTTGGTGAAAAATTGGTGCTTGGCATAAATTTTTTAGTTAACTGAAATATGGCAAGTCTGCCCAGAATAATGTTGGATTCTTCCAAAAATTTAATAGTGGCAGCTTCATCGTCTGGAAGCAAAGAATGATTGCAATTTTCTAGTACAGCCTACTTGTTAGGTGTTGTGGAGTCAAAGAGGTGAAAGTTCCAGATGATGAAGAAGAACTTGAGCACTTGCAGGCAAGGTGAAATTGGAGTAGGAAAAATCCTATGCAAGTGAAACTGGAGTAGGAAAAATCCAATGCAAAGAATCAAAAAGCAGTAATGTTGAATAAGTCGTATGTGGATTACATGCTTCCGAAGGTGAAGGATGCAAGATATGCCTACACAATATGAAAAAGATTGCAAGAGATGAACGAGACTTACAAAAAAGTTAGAGCATTTTATCCCACAAGCATACTTTTCTCTATAAAAATAGCAGATGATTCTCTTTTGAAACATTTATTGAAGATAAAAGATATTCAAGATCAGTTTGTAGAAACTGGGAGAGAAGTAACAGAGGATCTAATAGGAGTCATCTTGAAGAGCCTTCCACCCTCATTTCAAAAACTCACTGAAACATTTAATGTTACGTCCAAGTCTACTTATATATCCCTTGAGAAGATGTGTACTCAATAGCTTCAAAAGGACAGCTGAAAGAAGCAATTCAGAAGTGGCAATGGTAGTGGAGCATCTGAGATTACCTTTCTGGCCAATTTTAAGGGCAAAGGAAAGAAGCAGGATGGAGGCAGAAGCAATGGAGGCAAGTCTTCAAGACCAGATAAGTCTTCTCTACACTCCTGGATTGGGCAAGAATTTACTCTGTTAGTTGAATCACAAAACGCAGTCCACACTTGGATGTTATTTCTCATGGAGAAAGGTGTTTTGTGGTTGACAAGAGAAACAATAAGACAATTGAGTCTAGACTAAAGGTGCAAGGCCTATATAGGCTGGTTGATGACAAGGTGGTAGAATCACTTTCTTTGATAGACAACAATGAGAGCATGAACAGTTCTCTTTAGCATCAGAAGTATGGACATTTAATTTTCAGTATCTTTCTTTATTGACAAAGGGTAAAATGGTGATTGGCTTACCAGAAATCCAAGAGCAGAACAAGGATGTGCATCATGTTCAGCATGAAAACAACACAGGTTGGCATTGGAAGAAGGCAAAGTTTGGAAAGCCAAGGAAATGCTTGAATTAGTACATGGTGATTGTTACCCTCTCAAGAATAGCAACCTTTGGATACCCTCACAACGGTATGATGTACCTGCCTGCATGAGATATCATGCGTCTCTTATCAGATCCAGACTAAGTCCTTTCTTTCTCCAATTGAGACATGATGCTTGCTCGATGAACCATGATGTTGCTCACTTCAAATGCTCAGATATCAGATACACTTTGTTGGTCTAAGTTACTTCATAGATACTCCATGTGTAATACTTACTAGGCATGATGATATAACCTCCTGACATGTCGTGAAGTTGTGGTTACCTTACGACTGTTGATTAGAATGTCATAACATACAAAATTTTATCACTTGCGTCGTATTATCGTGGAGAACATCTTATCTGTTAGAAGTGTCTTCCTTAAGATGACCCGTACAAGTAGGCGTTCAGAGTAGATAGCGCAATACACATCCTAACGATACTAAGCATTTTCCATCTTCATAAGTATCACTTGTCTCCATCCACATTAAAAAAATGGCATACTGTCATGTATGATCTCTCAAAGGTCAAAAGAAAAGGTCAGACTTAAAAGCCTAAATCAAATAAACCCACAAAGGCTAAGAGGTGAAGAGCAAAGCAAATAAAGTACAACTACTTCACTATGGTCCCCCCCTTTCAAAGTCCTAAGAGCAAAATGCCTATCTAAAGCAAAAAAGGATTTAGAAAAAAATAATGATTAATCAAAAGAAAAGAAAGGGGAAGTGTGTCCAGACCGAAGTAGTAAAGCTCCCTCTAGAAGGCTACTATTAAAAACACGCCTAGCTAAAATAAAGCTAGAGGCATAAAAAACTAAAAAAGGTGACCTTTGCATGTCTATAACTTTGATGGTCATCACATGGATCATCCCCTTTCCCTTTTCATTAATTGCCGATCTTCTACCTGAAAACAACTTAGGAAATATGGGTTTTCCTTAGGAATGGACTCATTTAAAAGAATTAATAATGTTTCCCTAGGTAAGAGTTAGGCAAGTGTGTCAATTGGGTTTAGCCAGAGTGGTTTGTGTTGAGGGGTGTTTTCCCCCCCACTCAAATTCATTTCCCGCAGGTGACATGTTTGGCTCTTCATGAGCACACTATCGAAAAAACCTCGACTTTCTACAAAATCTGATTTACCCTAGGTACTATCCTTGAAATGAAGGGAAGTACCTAGTGGGTTTCCCCGGGAGTTGTTCCCTCGAAAGAAAAAAAAAAGACTTAGACAAGTGTCAAAATGAATTTAAATTGTTATACTTACTAGGAAAATGTCACTTGGAAATTACAAATTAATGATTTTCTAGGAGGCTAAACCCATCATCTCAGGTGGATATGACACATTGGAGTATTATTTGACACATGGAGCACCCCCTCTTCTTTTGAGCAGATGCACATTATCATAACTTAAAGGATGGGCGAATTATGATTTGACGCGTGAATCATCACCTTGAAAAAAGATGAGCACTTGGACTATTTGACCATTTTTTACCCCTTCTAAAGGGGGTTAACTACTTAGAGGATTATTTTATTGTACTCTGACCCTTTCTAAAGGGTAAATCATTATTTTATTGTAAGAGCACATTAAATATATTATTTTGCTCATGGTTTGTTAGGGTAAATGATTTTACCCATGGTATTAAACTTACCCATGGCTTTTGTTAAACGGTTTAGAGCCTCCTCTTCCTCTATAAAAGAGGAGACACTCTCATTTGTAAATCATTGGAGAATAAAGGAAGAATGTCTTACTTTAAGCTATCGTCTACTTTTCTGGGATTCTTTATTTGTTTTGATGGAGAGTGGCTTGGATTGTTGTTGTTGAAGCAAAGAGTGGTACATGTTAGAGTGTGCTAGAGAGTTAGGAGGTAACTCTAACCCTCTACTCATTTTTCTCTTTCAATTTAGATGTATTTAAAGGAAATATCTTTGGGTTTTGCTTTATAAGATCTGAATTATCTCTGAACACTAGCATATATCAGGTTGTTTGCAGTTAATTGATACAACCCCTTTTAGCAAAGGCTCTAGCTCCCTCAGATCTAGCGCTTTTCCCCCAGCCTATGGTGATGGAAAACACCAACACACTTTAAAATAAACTACCCTAGATCTGAATGAACCCATAGCCCAATGGCACGCTATTTCTTCCCTGCATTTTTTCAATCAAAATCCCATAAAAAAATTTCACCGTCAATTTTTTTTTTTTTTTTGAGCTTCATCATAGATCTTTCTTCGGTTTTTTTATATGTTCGCTGATTTTAAAATTCCCATTATTTATACGAGCGGATTCAAAGGGTTTGAAATTTTCATTGATCATTCTTTATTTAAATGTCAAACCCTAGAACTATTATCCGATTACAGGTCCAATCCATTGTTTTAATGAGCCAATCTTTTATCTGACTCGAATTTGCAGATCAATATTTTCTTTTTGTAGGGTTTTGATCTCGTTGTGCCAGATCTCAAGGTTTCTGAGGTCACATCTAGGGTATATCTATCTATCTTCTGGTATGGTCGTTGCAGGGTTCCGTGTTCACAAGTACTGTAGTGGATAACCACTTTGCTAATAGACAAATAAAATTTTCCCTCAATCGAATAACCTATGAGCTGGATCGATTTCAGTTCTACTATTATTCCAGCTCAAGGGTTTATCCATTATTCATTTATGTGGTTGTTTGAGCATTGCAACAAGCAGGTGTTCGTCAGATTTATTATTTGATTGGTCACTGTAATACCTTTCCCTCAGTCGTATATGACGATTAAAATAAACCCGTGTGATCTCCTCCCTTAGACCGTTCATCACTTACGTTGGGTACATTTTTCTTTTTTTTGTGCTAGTAGAAAAGTTCCTGAAATAGTTTGATGATATCAAGCTTCATTTCGCTACAAACATGAATTTGATTGCTCAAGATCACATTTAAGCCAGTAAAACCCTATGATTTTTTTTTGTTGGGCATTCATCACTATTTATTCTCACAATTTCAAAGTATTATGTGTGTATTTCCTTGATATGTCAGACTTTTTTATTAGGGCGAATTTAAAAGCACACAAAATTGTAATAAACTTAAAATTTTGCATACATAGTGTTATCGCACAAGTTGTAGGTTGGGCAAAGCCCGACCCAACCACCAAATGGCGACAACTTAGAGAACACCTACCCACTGTCACCTTAGGCAGGTATTCTTGTCACTTTAGAGATGAAAGAATCAGCTCAAGGGGGGAATCTCGGGTGACCCTAGGGGGGAATGAGAAAGGAAGTGGAATGATGGAAGTGTAGCCCCTAAAGGTCAAGATACTAAGCACAGAAAGGCTTGAAAAAGAGTCATGGTGGTAGCCAAAAGTTGCCAAGAGATAAGAGTACTTGTAAAGAGTGATGTACCTACCCGAGACACAAGAACAAACTAAGTATATGCGTGTAATGTTAGGTGGACAAGCAAGTGAAGCTTGTTGTCCCTAATTGCAGCAGTAAACAAAAGTATATATCAGCAACAAAAAGATAGTAAGAACTGAAAAATAAAGTTGCTCAAAGCTTAGTGAAAAGTGCAAGAGACAAGCTAGCAAATTGACTAGTTTAGCTCGAGAAGATAGCATAAAACTTTAGCAACAATGTAAGGCTGTTGAAAACCAGTTTTGCAGAAGTAATTATCAGCCTTATGGCTGTAACAAACAAGTTATTACAGCAGAGAAATCAACTGTCAAAACTTGCCAACAATCCACCCAAAAAGTGAGCTAGCCTTAGTAGGTTAATGAGGCAAACTTTTAGCAACTTTCAGCGGTCGAGTAGTGAATTATGAATGAAAATGTAAGAGGGTTTCTGCAGCCCTAATGGCTTTAGATGAAATGTTATAAAAGCAGCAAGAAATACTAAGCAAATTGAGACATCCTAGTGGCTCGATCAAGCACATAAAGTATAGAATTGATTCTGAGTTAGACAATCTCAAAAGAATGATTTTTCACGTTTTACCGAGGCAAGTATTTTATATCTCCAATGCAAAAATCAGATTAGTGCCTTTAATATTTGGGTGAATGGAGTCTTCAAACACAAGTTGGATCAACAATATCCAACGAATTGTAGTCCTCATAATTTCAGACCACAACTTCTGAAATCATGAGATGACAAGTGAGTGTGATCCACAATGGGGATCCACTCTTATTTATACAAAACCTATCACATCAAATGATGTGCCTATTGGCACAATAGGGCCGACCTGTACAACTTAATAATATAATTAATAATTACACAATATTAATTATCTTTCACATGGTGGGGCAAACTTGTACCCTTTATATCACAAATTAGGGTTAAAAGTAAATCTTACTCTCAAACAATATAGCAAGTATCTCACACGTCCACTAGTGCTCAGCCACTAGGGACACGTCCACCCGTGCTCAGCCACAGGGACGTCATACTCAACAGATCACTCAACTAAGTCCACAAGAGTACCATCTGGAGTACCATCTCAGGCCGACTCAACTTAGTCCATAGGAGTACAAGGCAGGAGACCATCTCAAGCCGACTCAACTCAGTCCAGAGGAGTACAAGGCAGGAGACCATCTCAAGTCATCTCAACTTAGTCCAGAGGAGTAGACAAGAGACCACACGTCATAGCAACTCAGTCCAGAGTCTAACGCACACCCATCACATGGGCACACATCGTCTCAACTTAGTCCAGAGGAGAACAACACACCCATCACATGGGCCCTCTCAGAGATCGACTCAACTCAGTCCAGAGGAGAAGGACCTGGAGAATGTCACACGACGTTGCAATCATCAACACTCCCTCTCAACTAGGGAGGAATTCTCCACCAAGCCAAGTCTCTCACGGAAGTACTCGAACTTTGTCCTGGCAAGCGGTTTCGTGAAGACATCTGCAACCTACTCATGTGTAGAAAGGTATTGCACATGTACTGCTTTCCTCTGCACCATATCTCTGATGTAATGGTATTTAATCTCAATGTGTTTTGAATCTTGATTTATAGTGAAACACGGGATTCTCTGAGAGCTTCACACAGCTCTGGTTATCGCAATGGATAACAGTGGAATCCATCTCATGACGAAATAAGTTTGCAAGGAGCTTGTGAAGTCTCACTGCTTCGCGGACTGCCACGCATAATGCAATGTACTATCCTTATGCGGTACTCAAAGCCACAGAAGTTTGTTTCCTTCTGCACCAGGAAACCATGGCAAATCACACAGTAAAACAATAACCAGATGTGCTCTTCTGGTCCACTGCGCTCCTTGCCCAGACTGCATCGGAATATCCCTGCAATCTCATGTCTACCTGGGGGCATATCTCAGTCCATAACCAACTGTGCCTCGTAGATATCTCAACACATGCTTCGCTGTTATCCAGTGTGTCTGTCTCGACTGACTCATGAACTGGCTGAGTACATTCACTGCATAGCATTTATTAGGTCTGGTGTCAACCAGATACATCAATGATCCAATCAGTTGTTTGTAAAGATGTGGATCAATCTCGCATGAATCGTAAGAAGCCTTGTTCATCTTCTTCAAGTTCATCACCATCGGTGTAGGCATGGATTCGCAGCCCATCATCTTGATTCTTGAATATATCCACTGTATATTTTCCTTGACTCAGGAAAATCTCATCAATCCTCTACCATACTTCTAGCCCCAAGAAGTAGTGCATCATACCTAGGTCCTTCATCTTTGAATTCATCTGGCTGCTCGATGTAAACTTCTTCCTCAATCTCACCATTGAGAAAGGTTGTCTTTACATCTATCTAATGTAGTCTCCAACTCATGGATGCAGTTAGGGAAATAATCGTATGGATGGAAGTGTATCAGGCTACAGAAGCAAATGTTTCCTCATAATCTATTCCCTCCGCCTGAGAGAATCCTCTGGCCACAAATCTCGCTTTGTATTTCTCGACACTTCCATCAACTGCATGTTTGATCTTATAGATCCACTTTGAAGTCACTACAGACTTCCCTTCTGATCTCAGAACAATATCCCATACATCATTCTTCATGATGGACTGATACTCTTCTGTCATGGCATCTTGCCAAAACTGCTTTTCTACTGCTTCTCCATGACAAGAAGGTTCAGTATCAATGATGTGGCTCATAGCTGAAACATAGCTCGAAAATCTATGTGGTCCCTTGCTCTCTCGGAATGTATCACAAGGAGTTGCATGTCCCTCTACCTCTAACAGAGTCTGTCGAGCCCATGTAGGCCTCTCCGACCTACTTCCATGTCTTTGGGAATCATCAGCTGGAGCTATAGGATCAACTGGATCAATAATTGTCTCCCTCTGAACTATTGAAGGGGGAGAAGGTATTGTCTCTTCCTTTTTCTCAAATATGTTGACTTCCTCTGGGTCAAGTGACTCCCTCTGAAGTCAGAAGGATAAACATCTTCCTTTTCCGGTGTTGCTAACCTGGAGACATCTCATGTCTTCTCAGGTCCTCTACTGCCTCTGCAGTACTATGTTGGCCTCCCGTACTAGGATAATAACCAAGATGACCTCCCGTAAGGATAACAATCAAAATGGCCTCTTGTACTAGGATAATAACCAACCAACACAAATGGGCTCTTGTAACAGGGATAATAGCCCTTTAATAATGAAATAAGAAGATTGGCCTCCCGTAGGGATAACAACCAACATGGCCTCCTGTACTAAGATAATAACCAAGATGGCCTCCCGAAGGGATAACAACCAAAATGGCCTCCTATACTAGAATAATAACCAAGATGGCCACCTAAAGGGATAATGACCAACCAAAAAAAAAATTGGCCTCCCGCACCAGGGATAATGGTCCAAGTCATGAGGGCTCCCACACCAGGGATAATACCCTTCATTATCAAAAGAAAGCTACTACTGAGTAATGATAAAATCAATGAAAGAAAGTAGTACAAGACTTACCTTAGTCTGCAATCATGCTTAATCTTGCTTTTGGTCTTCCCGAGAAGACTGAGGTAGAGAAGAACTCTTTGTTCTTGCTTGCATTCCTTGGCTAATGTTGCTACTCTTGCACATCACTAGCTGCAAGCCTAGTCTCACAGTGACAAGGGCTTGAACCCTTTCACATCACTAGTTGCAAGTCTAGTCTCCTAGTGACAAGGGTTGCAAGTCTAGTCTCCTTACTAGAGCTTGAATATAGCCCACACTCAAAAGTCACACCAAAGATCACTCTTGAAACAAGTTTCGAAAGTTTGCCTCAAAACTTCTTCAAACTCAGATTTTAGAAATTTGCTTCCTGTAGCAGATCTGAACTTTGTGCCCAGATAGATCTCAATCTTGGCCTAGTTGTTTCCTCAATTTTCGCTTTGGGTGTACATAAGATAGATCCAAACTTCGCCCTCAACCTTGCATCCAACAAACCTAAAATAGTCTGAAATATATACTATTAAACAGTCCTCAAATCACACAAGGAGTGGGTCTGAAGCTTCGCTGTAACTTGATGTAATATACCATAGAAAGTGACCACAACCTTGACCAGGTTTGACCTCAGATCTTGTGCCCCACTGTCTCAGTGTTTGTCTTAAAAGAAAATCCTCAGGAGACTGGGCCTATCTGCTCTCAAGCCACCTCAGAATTAGTCCTAAGATTCACTTCAGATCTGCACCTCAGATCTGCCCTTAGTCTGCCTGTGATTACCTCAAAAAACTCAGTCTTTCAGCCTCAGATACTCCGCCTTAATGCCTCCCTCAGATCAGTCTTAGAATAGGCCTGAAATTAGTCATAAAACTGTTTTAAATCTGCTTGAAAAACTGTCATAAGAATTGACCTTAAATCTAGTCTCAAACTTGCCTCAGAATAAACCTCAGAACTGGCCTAACTTGTCTCAGAAAAAAGCCTCAGATTTTCGCTGCCTCAAAAAGACGGAAGCTGCTACAGGTCTGCAATTTTAATTAGGTCTGCGGTTAAGAGGGTTGTTAGGTCTGTGTTAAGGTTGTTGTTAGGCACCTTCTAGCTGCGGCAGCCCTACAGGGGCTGCAGTCTCCTTTTAGGACCTTCAACAGGGCTCAGCCAAGCCTAGTAGGCCTGTGGCCAACCTCATACTTCACTTCAGAAATTTAAGGGAGGTTTGGCCCTTCCTTTACACCTACAACAGAGGTTTAGCAGCCCTCACCTTGCCACAGCCTTCCTTTGTTTGTTGTGCAGTAGTCATCTTCAAGTACTGCTCTGATACCATGTTGAGTTTTTTATGCTTTAGCTCAAGCACATGTATTTATTTCAATTTTATCATTAGTTGAACCATAACTACTGCAGCAACAATACACAAGCTGCAGTAAACCAAAATCACAAGAAGAATAACCATGCACAAAAGAACACAAGAAGTATCCTGGGAAAACCCTTCTCAATCAAGGGAAAAACCCAGCAATCCTTTTCTATACTGCCAAGAGAAGATCCACCATTCTACCACCAAACCTAGCACACAATAGGGTGTTGCTATGACTAAGAAAACTAAC
The DNA here is from genome assembly GCA_010110895.2 of Picea sitchensis. Lineage (NCBI taxonomy): Eukaryota > Viridiplantae > Streptophyta > Pinopsida > Pinales > Pinaceae > Picea > Picea sitchensis. The sequence continues at coordinate 55,498 of SNQJ01S0005502.1, read as the reverse complement.
TCCTAGAGAAGTATGAATTGTAGTCCTCATAATTTCAGACGACAACTTCTGAAATCATGAGATGACAAGTGAGTGTGATCCACAATGGGGATCCACTCTTATTTATACAAAACCTATCACATCAAATGATGTGCCTATTGGCACAATAGGGCCGACCTGTACAACTTAATAATATAATTAATAATTACACAATATTAATTATCTTTCACATGGTGG
>SNQJ01S0005502.1:22798-34613 GCA_010110895.2 Picea sitchensis | reverse complement strand
CAAAATGGCCATCATAAAGCCACACGTGTGGTGACGTCAAGCCTCCAAGAGGTGGAAGGCCTCCCAAGGCCATGTATCATCATCCAAAGTGCAAGAAAGGTGGGAGAAATCCATGCCACCTCAAATCATCATGTGGTGTCCATGTGGAAAACAAATCCCATCATCTCCATCAAACCGTAGCACATGATGTCATCATCAAAAAGCCTAGCATCCAAGGTGTAGAATGCAATGTCCAAGGTGGGGAGGGGATGCATCTCATATATGCATGCTGTCGAAGCCAAACGAAGTGCAATGTCCTCCATCAAGTGGCTGGGTAAGATGTGGGTGCACTTCCCAAAGTATGGGTTTCTTGCCCATAAATGTGCCATCTTGACCATATCTATCAAAATCAAGCCCATATGTCCATCGTCCAAGTTTCTGAAGATGTGAGAGCCTGTGTTTGAGTATGTCAATCCATCCAATGATTCAACGCTCTGCATCACACGTGCCATAGCCTATAAACAGATGCACAACGTCCCGGGTAAAAGCATGGGATGTCCTTCAAAGAACCATGTTAGGGGCATCCAAATCAAACCAAAGCATGGGATCAAGTAAAACCAATGTTCATAAGGTATAAAACCCCTTAGATCATACAAAGTAAGTTGTTACTTGAGATAGAAGCCACATAAACAGTTCACATAAGTATCCCCTTCAAATTTCATAGTATATCAAGACTTTATGCAAGTTGGCAAGTTTGCATATGGGAGAATCATCATCAAACCCTATTAGGTGTGCCAACCAAAACATGAAAGAAAAGACCCAAGTAGAGGGATATGTTCCAGGGGAAGCAAGAAAGAAAAGAACCCATCAAGAGTAAGTGTGATAGTGAAACGTGTTGGGCTTACTTCATGGCTTATGGAGTCATTTAGTCCATTTCTATGAGCGCCTTTGTGTAGGGTGCACTTGCTCTTGACTTACAAATTTCTAGGCGCTACGTTTTTCCAACCCCTTAATCTGCGTTTTTCAAGGGAAAGGGGAAAACTTTAGAATGCACCACACAAGAGAGGAGGGGCACACCCTCTTCTTGGGATCTCATCCCAATGACACATCACTATCCTAACTCAATGACCACTCACTCACAACACTCACTCACAACTCGTCTTTAAGTGTCACTAATACTCAATGAACTAAGAGAGAGGGTGAGTTAACTAAAAACATGTCCTGGACATGTTTCCTAAAAAATAACAATGCTGATTTATTTATCTTTTTTCACCTTTTTCGAGTAAAATTGAATTTTATAAGAGAATGAGTCAATAATTATCTCGAAAACACGGTACACATGTAAAAGGGGTATCCTGGGTTATAAAACAAATACCCCCAAGGCATACAACATCTCCTAGTACCACTTTTTTAAAGTTACATCAAATTACACAGTAAAATTCCCATTTTGTGGGAATTTTTATGACTTATTAAAAAATATAAAAAATCCTAAGGGGGACTTAGTGCATGTCCATAAGACTAAAAAATAATGACTATCATTGTAATATACATTAGACACCAGACTTAGACAATACACAGTAAGGCCTAACCATCAGTGCACACTCCAACTTTGGAGGTAATGAGTGAAAAAACTTAGAAATTATAACTCGCTTATACAACAAGATATAATTAACAAGTGAAAAAAAACACTCTAGAGTATGCACTCATGATAAAGTCTTAGGGGGCTAAGCCTTTTACATAACAAGGTCATCATGCTAGCTCATTTTATTACAATTCCCCCCATGAAGAAGAAGAAAATTTAAAGGGGTCATAAGACCCAGCTAAACTTCTGAACTCTGATTTTGAACAATTTACTTGTTCAACCTTTGTGGATCATCGTCAATCCTGCTTGGTGCAACTAGCGGGGTAACAGGTGGTAAAAATTTCAGGATCTGGTTCAATATCTGGTTTGTTACTAGTGCTAAAATTAGTCTCAAATGAGCCATCTTTTTACTTTCACTATAAAAGCATTTCAACGAAGTTTCAGTCTCTTCAGAATTTTGAAGAGAAATGGCGAATTACTTGTGGAAAATTTTTCAGAATTTGAATCATTATAATTCGTGAGATATATTTTGCGGAAGTTGGGGATTTTTACTAATATCGAAATTAGTCTTAAAAATTCATTTTGGTATTTGTGCTATATAACTTTTTATCAGTGAAGGTTCAGACTGTGAAATTTTCATGAGTTTAAGAAGTCATATCAGAGTACTATAGGCCAAAATTTTAGACTCAAAAGGGTTCAAGGTTCAGAGATATATAAGGACAAAGGTCAACTGTCCAAATAAGAAATAAAATGTTGATCTATCTCGTATCGTCTCATGCAGAATAACTGATGATCTATGTAGTGTAAGTGAGAGCTACTATAGGACCCCCCACGCTATGACAAGCACACCCACCCTTCTTATTTTTTGTATCTAAAATGACCGACAAGCAAGACCAAACACATCCGACCTAGTACCTAATAACAGAGTTTCCAACCCAATACAATATAAGGAAGAAGAAGGCTCTTTGTCCCAATCTTTATTTCATATTATCCCAACCAAACAATCTTAAGGTGGTGGAAGGAAGGAAATCACTATTTTTTGCCAGTCATTTCTTTAGGGAGGGTTTCGAGATTAATCAGAACTCTAAAGTTCGGGTGCCAGTCTCCAGAATTAGGGTTTGAAAGGTACGTAACTTACAATTGGCATAACGTTTTATTGGAAGATATGTTTTTGGTGATTCAAAATTTGTGAGAAAGAGAAACTAGAGGAGTATTATTATTGTTATCCCACATGGCTCCAAAAAATATTTCAATACCAATTAAACCTCGAGAAATCTTATCTATAACTCATGAAGAAAATGAGGAGATACATAACAAGTTATCCAAATTGGAGGACCAACTTAATGATTTGAGTGCTAGGTCAATAACAAATTGTTAGATTTTAGGGTAAAATGCTAGACAGTGGTCACTTTTAAATTTCAATGCAAGAATCAACTTAGATCTGTAGCTTAAAGCATATGAAAGATAAATCTATAAAATACAGTAGGAGCAGAACTCAGATCACATAAGAAAATAGTTCAGATCATAGATAGTAATGAACAACTCTTTAAATGCAACAGTAGATCTATATAACACAGTACTAAGAATAGATAACAATAGATCTATATGATAACCAGTTTTCAGATCTAAAGAAACTGTCTGAACATTTCACAGCATATTCATCTTTTAGATCCACACAATTCAAGTTAGATTAGATCAGTCCTGAAGCAATTCAAATTCAGATAGGAGAAACACATACCTGGTGCAGCAACCTACCTCAGAAGAAATCACACCAACCACAAAAGGTGTAGTTCCAGTTGTTATGCTCAGACAAGGTTCAGTTCGTAGATCAACAAATGATCTCTCTACCAAAGATTGAAGGAACTTTCAAGCCACCAAGCTTAAGGGTTACTGGAACAAAAACAAAGAAACCCAAACCCTTCCCAGCCAAAGAAACCCTCAGATCTATACCCATAGGTCTGTAAGTAAACCCTTGCTTCTACTGTGGACAGTGAGGAGCTCAACCAAAATAGTAACCCTTCAGATAGGGTCACTAACACACTGCTCACAACTACCCTCAAGAGGACACACCTCACAGCAAAGGGGGAACCACAACAGACTAGGATAGCGGCACCTTGCAAACACACGGTTGCTACAGCAAAGGGAAGACAACAGCCTAGGATAGAGGCACCCTGCAAACACACGGCTGCTACAGCAAAGGGAAGACAACAACCTATATCAAAAGGGACGGTAGCCTACAGGAGACGGTGGCTTATGGCACAACAGACTTCAGCAGAAAGGACACCCACGACAGCTTTAGGATGCACAACAGATCACAAGGGAGGCTGTGGCTAGGTCACAACAAGTGGCTGCTACATCAACAAGAGGTCGCTCCAACACTGAACCTCAATGGCAGGGACAGCTGCCCTAACACAGCAACAAGGAAGGAGGCCGCTCCAACAAACACAACAGCAAACCAAAACTGAGGCCGCAGCTTAGAAGGACTCTCCACGCATAGGAATGAATGTCAATTAGGTGTAGGAGGGGGGTTTAAATAAGGAATACAGATATATCTTGGGTGAGGGAGGTTCTTTAAATGATAGTTAGGGCAGGAGTTAGGGCAAGGCAAGTTACATTAGAGGTCACATGTTTAAATTAGAAATTTAAACATCTGACAATATTTAATGTTTAACTTTAGAACATAACCCCTAAATAAATCAATAAAACCCAAATCAAATTAACCAAGGGTAGGGTGGGTTTGCCGGGTGGCATTACTCATTCCTTCAAATCATGTGGTGAACCTATTACTTTATCATCTTGCATATGGGACTTGTCCCTCTTGTGATTATGTCCTTCTAGGAAGATCGTAACACCCATCAAGTACTTGATTTAGAATCAAGTAGCCTCAGAGTCTTTCACGAGGTCTTATACCAAAGTCAGGAGAGACCAGGATCAACCCATGCCCCGAGGCATGAGCACCCTGGACCCAATCCAGAGAATTTCTTGTAATCTGGGGTCTTTAATATCTTGGTCCCGGACCAAGAAACCCAATACCCGAGGCATGGGTACCACGGACTGATCCGGGGCCCCTAGACATATCTAGGGGCTGATCTCTTGTTGAGACAAGGTGCCATGCCAGGGCATGAGAATGCCCACAGACCATGTCCAGGGGCCCCTAGACATATCTAGGGTCTTTTAACATCTTGGTCCCAAACCAACAAACCCAATGCAGGGCATGGTGCCACGGACCATGTCCGGGGCCCTAGATCCCAACTAGGGTCTTATCCACCAGGTACACACAACCAAGGATCAATCCAAGCATCAGACAAAGATTCCCTGGACCACATCCAGAGGCCCTAGAACAATTCTAGGGTCTTATTGCTTGGTCCCGGACCAGAACCCAGATTATGTCTTGGGGGCCCTAAGAAAGGTCCAAGAACCCCAGTCATGTACTGGGGGCCCTAAGAAGGGTCTTTTGCCATGGCACTGACTGTTTGGTCCCAGACCAAGTACCCCAGGAGTGCACTGGGGGCCCTAGATCTCGTCTAGGGTCTTAGCCATCCTCCAGGAGAATGGTTCTTGCAGCTGCTATAAATTTAACAACCATCATCTCATCATTGTGTGCCATATCTCTATATATATCTCCAAGAAGAAGAATGACTTGGAGGGAGAGTATAGCTTTGTCACAATGACGTGATATTGTGTTTCTTTGTTTTTAAAGAAAGTGTGTATTGCAGTCAAGTTTCAATAACTTCGGATCATGTTACATTAGGCAGCTAAGGAGCTCCTAATGATCCACCTTCTCTTGAGTATGCAACAACAAATTATTTCATTTTTTCTAACCTTTAATTGTTGAATTGTTGCATGGGAAGGAAACCATGCTTTGGATCAAAAATAGGCCGCATATATATGTTGAGCATGAATCAACCCAAAGTTGTGAGTTTTGACAAGACAATGAGACAGAGTAATTGATAAACAATGTGTACATGACATAACAGATAGAAGAGACAAAGAATAATACAACAACATTCACGAGAACACAAGACAGTTGTCATTAAATCTCTTATTCAACTCATAGTCATATGTAGATATATATACATGATCAGTAATGATGTTGAAGGATAATGTACCTTTTGCAGTTTATGACATGTAGTCATTGGGATCTTCCTGTTAGTCATAGGGGTTTAATGTCAAGTTGTAGTTTGTGGACTTGGTCAATCGTGGTAGATGGAGAACCATTGTATTATGCAGTTGATCTTGTCCTCAAGCGATAGGTAAAACTAAATCAGTTGGGGGGGTAGTTGGAGATTCCATCTATTCAAATACGAGGAGGTAGTTGAAGATTCCATCTATTTCTTGTTAGGCATTGATCTATGTGGAGGCCACACATATATGGAGTAACTACCTCGCCTCTTGGGCTATGGGAGATAAGCAAGTATAAATAGAACGGTTGGAATTTAAGCAAGACATATGATGTAAAGTTTTGGCCTTGCAAGGATTGATTAAGAGGATAAGTTGGGCCAAGAGCAGCGGATAATTCTGGGCCTGAGTTGGCGCCCATACCTTCCCAAGCGAGTATCTTTGTGTTGTTAAAACTCATTGTTATATTTGTTTCGTCAAAACTTTATATTTGTTGTTCAGACTGAGGGTTTGCAGGATTTTTTTTTCTTTTCTTGAGAAATACATCATATATTACTTCATGGAACAAATAGTTACATCACGTAACAAAGAGGATTACAGCAATCTAACAATACAGTTACAAGGGAACTCCCACTCTAAAAATGCCATATATGCGAGCGTATCATCTTGTGCCCCAATATGAAGGGTTTCATCATCTTTAGAGAAATAACCGAATTTGACTTTAACAAGAAAAGCCAATTCCTGGTTAAAAAGCCTCAATTCCCACAAGCAAGGAGGGGATGGTTCCTTGTGAAAAGTAGTGTTATACCCATATTTCCACAAAAAAACAATAGCAGATATCCTAATGGTGTGCCATAAAGATTTACAGTCATACCTAATCATCCAAGTGCCCCCAACTGAGGAACTTTCCAAGAAAGAAGGGCAGTAAACAAAAAGTAAAATTCAGCCTGAAACCATGCCCAAAAGGTCTTGGAAAATAGGTATCTCCAAAAGACATGCTAAACTGTTTCATCCTTATCACAAAGAGTGCTTACAGCATTTGTGATACCAACTTTATGAAGCCTAATCTTGACAGTCAAGCCTTGGCAAAGCATACGCCACCCCCATATCTTGAAAGAAGAGTCAAATTTCCAAATGGACTAGAAACTCCTTAACCAACATGCTTCAGGATCCCCGGACCCCCACCGTTTGTTCATGCATGAGAGCATGTCGGAGGTGTGTCTTAAAAGATCATAAAGGTCCTTTGTCACATCGTTGTAGAAGGGTTTCGCTCTATGCCATCTCCAATCCCTTCAAAATGGCCCTAACCCATGGAGTTGTATTTGAAAAACATAGCTCTCAAGGATCATAAGACAGATAAACTCGGAAGTAGTTTTATCTGAATGATTTAACTTTTGAGCTCAATTAAGATCATGGGAAGAATGCCATCATCGGTGCTCAAGGTTTCAGAAATCTCTCTAGTATAAAAGACCATTTATGTTTTCCCTGCAAACATAGCCGAGAGACCAAGTTGACCACTAGTAGAGTAAAAACGTCCAAATAGGTCTTGACGCCAAATCCCAATCATCCCAAGGCCCCTCAAATTGCCATGTGACAAAACAAGAACTAACTGACATGCAGCATGTTGCCCCCTCATATGGTATGAGGAGATTGGCGATCACATATGGGCAACTAGTACCAAAACCACCCTTCCAGTGTTGTGGTGTTTCAGTTCTCATGAGCATCCTTGCTCATATTATTCAAAGACTCGGATTCATGACATCCTTTAGTTTTCCTTTTACTATATGATGGTCTCACCTCACAATGGGTTTGCTCAGTTGACTCCAGAATCCAGATGCCTCATTCATGGTATATCAGCTCCTCTCTCACACACCTCAGATGGTTCATGCACATACAAATAGTACACTATGCTTGCATTCACATGGTCATGGTACTTTGGTTAGTTGCTTCACTTCAATTGCTCTACTATGGTTTCATGTATGGGTTTCTTGCTTAGACATGGTGACAGGGTTTCTTATATCGTTGTGATCGTGGTAAACATTAGGTGTGATCTAATAACACATAATAACAATTATAGTTTTATTATTTGCCTCATCATACCATGGGGGACATAATTTTCCATTAGATAAGTGACATCATCTCTCGAGTCAAGTTGTACTACTGGAGATCTAGGTAAGAGTAGCATGTCCATATCTAAAACCATACTTAACACTTTCCATCTTCCCAAATATTATGTTTTCCTGCTCACGGTTGTTTTGTCATATGTTATTCATCAAGATCTATATTTATTAGTCCCATGAGGAAAGTCTCATCTTAAGAGTTATAAGCTCAAGGAAAAAGCAGCAAAGTCAAAAGCCAAATAATTGACCTCTGCCACCTCACTATGAGGCCAATGCCACAAGTCCCATGCTTAATAATGCATATCTAAAGAAAAGGTACTAAGAAAAAATAAAGAAAAGGAAAGAAAAGGAACTAACTAGTGTTGTCAAACTCTTTTCATGCTCCTGAGTCTCGCCGAGTCCCACTGAAAAGAGTAACTCCTACAAACATTTCTATCATACTCCCCACTCCCTAGACTCCTCTTGAACTCTCCTAACTCCTCTGAAACTTGTCAAACCATATTTTGAGTATTTTGTCTTTATTGAGTCTTAAAAGAGTCTAAAAGAGTCTCTCGAGTCTTCCTGAGTCACCGGCCATCCAAGTCTTAAAAGAGTACGAGTCTAACAACATTGCTCAATACCAAGAAATGCTTCCTCATATTCAAAGGCACTCGTGTGAATGAACATCTTTAAAGACCTTATGTCTAGCTATGTAAGTCAATTCATGAAGTTACTCATCTATGTCATACCATCTATCATTGCATATACTCCTAACTTAGTGATCTAGGAAATACCTCTTGGTCTTTATGAGTTGTCACATGAAATAAGGGTTAAGGTTGTCCCTCCATGGTAAAAGCAAATTCTAAAATTAAATAAATGTTATAATGTTGCTAGAAGAGATCACTTAGTGTGCACTACTTAATGTATTGTATATTGAAGCTTGACTCACCACTATGGGTGGAAGCCTTGCATTGGGATCCATGTACTTGCCTCACGAGTTGCATCATGCCTTGGGAGTCGTGTACTATTCCCAATGTCATCAAAACCAAATCGAAGAAAAAGAACGGAGCAAAAAACTAGTCGACCAAAAAATACATAAAATATTCAAATTTTGAAAAAACACATATATATTCATATGAGTTCATATGAATCCAAACCATTATACACAAATATGCAAAGTTTCTCATGTATATAGCAAGTAAGGGTGCATATAACCAAAATAGCATTGAGTGCAATCCATCTTGAACCAAAATACATCAACAAAGAGGCTCTAAATAGCCTCTAAAGCCCAAAAAAACATGCTACTAACTACATATCATCAAAATCATTGCCTATATTAGGATCCTCATCATCAGTATCACCCTCTAGGCATTAAAATAAGATAGAAAAAACTTAACATTCCTAATCAGTGATTTTGCTTGAGTGAAGGGTACATTTTTACTAGAGTCATTAGAGAGGAGTTCAACAATCAATGCCACCAACATCGAGGTACATAGAGGTCTTGGTGCTTTCGATTAAATGTCAGTTCCATACCCTCATAAATAATAGAATCCAGTGGAAACGTTGCAATCCTGCCAATCTTGAAATCCTGAAAATTGTTACGTCTGTTGAATTTTGAATGGGATCTAAAATTCTACTTTCTCCATATGAAGTCTAATGAGGTTGGAACCACTCTCAAACATACTGAAACAATTAATGGTAATTTTAAAAATTTAACTAAAAGTTAACATTCTCCTTTATCTTTCATTAAAATGAAAGATAAAGGAGAATGTCAACTTTTACTTTAAGAATTTAATATTACCATTAATTACTAGGGTCAGTGAAATGGAGGGGGGGACCTCTTTAAATAGCATTAGTAGGGCCCTAGGGTTACGTATCGTGCTTGCAAATAACCTAATTTATTTTTATTTTTTTTAAATTAAGTTTTGGTGGTCCCCAACCACATCATATGGCACTGTACCAAACTGGTCAGTTCGGTATGAAACCAGCCAAAAATGGTTCAAAACCCGAAGCCAAACCGGAAAGGCCCCAAAACTAGTCGGTTTTGTTGGTTCTGGTCCAGTTCTAATATCACTGACTATACCTCAAGATTTGTGTACTTGCATTGGGATCCCTGTACCAGCTTATGGATCTATATATTTACATTGGGATCCGTGACACTACATGTGTATCAGTGTATCTACATTGGGATACATGTACATTCATTGCAATTTGTGTCACTGCATTGGGATCGATGACAATGCATTGGACAGTGTGATGGGGACTCCACATCAGCACATGTGCTACCTAGATCATCTTTGGGAGGGCGCACTTGTCTTCTTGGAGAGATTCCCTCCCACGTGTAGGTTTGTTAGAGTTAGTTACACCCTTTGGACCACATGTGTGAGGCAATTGGAGTTTATTACACTTGCTTGGACCATTTCTTGTGTTTGTTGAGGTTGTTATGAGTTGGTTATGATCACACATGTAATGGAGGAACCCTCTTCCTTGGCATGCTCATCCACACATACGACCTTGTTAGAACATTTGTTGGAGTGCACTCGCTCTCTTTAACTCATTCTTCCACATGTGTGGGTGGTTAGAGGTAGTTATGAGTTGGTTGGAGTACGTTTTGGAAGGCGCACTCTTCTCATGAGCTATTTTTGTCCATACGTGTGATCACTTGAGTTGGTTAGCACACTTTTTGGAGGGCGCACTTGTTTTTGGACCATTCAAACCTGCTTGAGGTGGTTTTAACCATGGTCTTGGAGGGCACCCACTTGTTTGAGGAGTTGGTTGTACTAGTCCACATTACTATATTGTTTTTTGACTCCATCCTCTCTAATTGGTTAGAGAGTTGCTATTTTGAGCTTAGGAGGTTAGAGAACTATTATATTTTATTTGGGAGGTTGTTGAGCCCTTCTCCTATATAAGGAGCCTCTCCCTCATTTGTAAAGTTGTTGGAAATTATTGAAAATAACTCCTGTCTCATCTTTGCAAAAGTTTGTTTCATATTTGAGCATCTTATCTTGAGGAAATTTTGTCTAGGGCGCCATTAGAGACGTTTGTTTTTTGTAAGTTTATGGAGGACAAAGGTAATACAAGGCCATAGAGGTGCACCATGCTGCATTGGAGGATCATATAGGGGGGAAGTTAACTCTTGCCCTATAGTCTTTAATCATTTTCATTCTAGATCTATTACATTAAGCATTGAACATCTAGGATTTCATGCTTTTGTCTTTAGTCAAGAGGTAGAGGTCACCTTGTATTTTCTTAGAAGTAGATTCATCCTAGGACTCTTCTCCCCATAAGCTTGAAATATCCAAGTGTCTCATTTGGGGGATTGCTTGTGAACCCCCAATTGACATATGGACATATAGCCTCAAGCAAGACCTGTGTGTGACTCCATAAACCAAGTAGAGTAAGGCACTGGTCTTTCCCTTTTCCCAACCACCAAAACTTTAAAAATTCCTTTATCTTAATTTTTGTTTGTTTCTAGGAAATATGGAAATTATTGTTAAAGTTTAAGCTATTATTAGGTTACCTTTCTATTTACTAGATAAGAATAGCATAGACAGGATCACTGAGAGAAACACAATCACAAGAGTACACAAGCATTTATCCTGGGAAACCCTCAAGGGGAAGAAAACCCAGCAAAACTTCCTTAATATAGATAGCCAATACAATTCCAAGATAATGAACCAAACAACACAGAAATTCCTCTTCCAAGGATGCGCCTCTCTCTCTCTTCCTTCTTCCGACAACTGGTAACTGCAGCTTCCTTCAATACTTGCGCACTAGATGAGTGAGCTGAGTGTGTGTCTAAATGAGGTGTTGGCCTCTCTTATTTATACAATTTTGGCACGTGTGGAAGTGTCTCTTCACTGGCAGGGCCGACTTCTTCTTCTAGGTGGTTACAATTAGGGTTTGACCAATCCGCAAAAGGGGATTTGGTCATTTACAATACCCGACATGATCAATCCACAAAAGGGGATTGATCTAATCAATAATAAATATATTTTATCTTTATCCACAAAAGGGGATACGAATATTCTTT
>SNQJ01S0005501.1:126693-138639 GCA_010110895.2 Picea sitchensis | reverse complement strand
CCCTTCAATTTTTGGTTACTTTGTATAGTTTTTGACCCTTCTGGAATGTTGTGAACTTAATTCAGTGCCATGAATGAATTCATTGCTGTTTTGATGATGTGGAGTTCTTGTCGCCATGTGCAGACGAAATTTCAGTGATAACAGTTGTGAGCTTGCAGTCATTCACACGACATCCACATGGAAGTTGAATCAGACATAGTCATAACTATGTTCCCTTTCTATACAATAACAGCTAGCAAGAAAACACTTTTGCCTCAAACTCAATGGAACATTACCCAACTTATAAATACAATCTGGGCAATTATAACCATGCCTAAGGTAACATAATCAACCAATTTAGCTTCCAACTATATCTATATGGCTACCATCCACCAATGGATGTCAATCTGACCCATTGGGCTTCCAGAAGTGCCCCAACACTTCCTTGATCACATTCAGGATCAACATTTAGTCAACCATTTTATATTAATTTTAACAATTTAATGTCTAATACCATTTGGAATATTCCCTTAGATCCCAAATGTAATTTCTAATTATGTTACTTAATGAGTATCCTAGTTCATAAATCCAGAGTATCTTTAGGTCAAGATCAGTCTTGACCATTACACCTAGAATTCTTCCTTCTGTTCAGCAATAGTCAGGGACAGAGGCCACTCTCCTCCTCCCACAAGAAATATGGAAAATTATTTTCCTATCCACCAAGCAAGGGAGGCTGCTGTGATTTCTCACTCAATCACTCTATATTTCTACAACTCCATTTACCAGCTTGATTGGAAAAACCTTGTCCAACAATTCCCGTACCCAAAAACCAAATTCGTTTCTCAGTCCACTTGAAACCTGAGAGCTGCGAATGCTCTCCCTTTTCAGGGAATGGTCACTAGAATCATTCCTCTAATCGTGAGGGGTTATACACCTATACTAATTTTAACCCTTCATTAAAGAAACAATCATTACTGCTACAGATCATTTCCATCTTTTCACATTGCTATTTTAGTTTAAATATTAGTGTTCTTCAACATAATCCCATTCCTATAGGATCAGATTTCATTTCCCAAGAAATTATAGGCTCCCTTTGTCACAGACTAGCATGATTCAATATCATTGGGGTAAAATCCCAACTGTGTTTTAAATCTGCATCCTTCTACTCAAGGAACTTATGCATATGATTTATGTTTGGCGGTAATATTCTCCACATGCCCATCTTAGCCTTGGTAACCGAATCTTATGACTGTAAAACAACATGTACAATTGCACAATGAAGTCAACTTCTTTATTTGGGAACATTAGCAACATACAATGCCAATTTCCAAAACATCTATCAACAATAAAGGATCTCATTCCTCTCTTCAGTAGAGGTTTTCTATGCCTCTTAGAAATGCGGTAAGATAGGGTGTCACCCCTTAAAGTCCTCCAAAAATATTTTCATACGACTCGTGCATGAGCCCAAGTAGGCCAAGTGTTGTTGTTGTGCTGTGATACCAATTTGTAACACACCCATGGTGGGGGAATCAAATTTTTTCTTTTCTTAGGAGAATCAAAACCCCCATTTAGGGTTTCTATCCCATTCTTCTCTTCCAGAGCTTTCCAACCACAGTTTCCATGCTCCGAATCGAGCTAAGATCTTGTAGGTAGCCTCTCCCAAGTTCTTTGGGTTATTCCATCCATCTGTACTCGCATATGACTGTGGGCTATGACCAGACACAAAGACAACATGCGCCAAGACAACCACTGTGCGAATCCTCCGGAGTGGAAAATCTCCGAAGTTCACAATCTGACGCCGCATGTCCTCAGATATTTTGACGACCCTGATTCACTTCGAGACTTTGGCATTCAGAAGTTTCGAACGCTGCAAAGTCTTTTCTCCCCGAAGTTCTCCATACCCGGAGTTACATATTGAGCACCACACGTCCCTTGTGATCGACAGTTATAATCTACTTCAGGACTTTGACGTTCGGGAGTTTCGAACAGTCTAAACCCTTTTTCCTCCGAAGTACTTTGTACTTAGAGTTACAGATCAAGAACCATGCGTCTTCCCTAATCAACAATTGTGATCCACTTAGGGACTTCTACATTCGAGAGTATTGAACACTCCAACGTCTTTCTCCTCTGAAGTACTCTGTTTCCAGAGTTATAGATCGGGTGCCATGCATCTTCCCCGATCAATGACTATGATCCACTTCGGGACTTTGACATTCAGGAGTTTCAAACACTCCAACTCCTTTTTCCTCCAAAGTACTCCATACCCAGAGTTACAGATCGTGTGCCACGTGTCTTCCCCGATCAATGACCGTGATCCACTTCGAGACTTCGACATTCGAGAGTTTCAAACACTCCAGCACCTTTTTCCTCCAAAGTACTCTGTACCCAGAGTTACAGATTCAGAGCCACACGTCTTCCCAGATCAACAACTTTGATCCACTTTGGGACTTTGGCGTTCGAGAGTTTTTAACTCACGTGACCCCACTTTCCTTCGAAGTGGCTATCTTCTGAAATGGAAGATCCGCTGACACCTGTCCTCAACTGTTGGACGACTCAGATGAAATATGGCTCTCTAGCTTTCGAGAGTTCTTGTTAAACACATCCCCTTTTCTCCCAGAGTGAATTGCTCTGAAATGGAAGATATTCTGCCACACATCCCTTCCAACGGACGACTGGGATGACTTCGGGACTCCGACCTTTAGAAATCATTGTGCCTTCACACTTTGGTCCTCCTGGAGTGACTTCTCGAGTGTAGGATTCGATGACACCTATCCCTTTGGCTTGGATGAATCATATCTACTTCGATTCTTTGGATCTTCAGGATTTTTGCGATGCAAGCTCCTCTTTGCTACTGGATCCGGGTTGACCGCAGCCTCAATTTGACGGTTTGAGGGCATCTACGCAACTCTAGAGATCTATGGCTCGTAACTTTCGTTTAAGGTCCCTTGGGTCCCAGTGCATGCCACTCCGGGAGGGACACCTGAAAACTCCGTCACTCGACACATGGGCTCCCACATGATCTTGATGTTAATACTCGCGTCCCCATGATCGAACGATCATGAGGGATCCTTAGATTCACGGTCCACATCAACTTCGGGACTTCAAGGGTTTTGGTGTTACCAAACCTCTGTCATCCCGAAGTGGTCAACGTCAGGCTGACTATATCGTAGATCCAATGGTCAGGATAGTTCCTGGGCATCCTCAGATCTATGGCCTAGATTAAATTCAGGACTTAGTGGGATTCACCTCCTGTGCAACGAATATGCTCAATTCGTCGGACCCACGAAGTCTAAAGGGCTCGCATGGTTAACACCCATGTTCCTTCTCCAGGTCGGACGATCGTGAAGAACTTCGGTTAATTAATCTCATCCATTCGTCTTTCAAACAAAAGGATATTTCCTTTAGGGTCTTGAAACTCGCTATTCCACCTGAGTTCCATTGTTTCCTTAAATACTTAGGTATTTTGTGCTAATTCTACTGAACTTAACGCTTAAAGAAATCCTCCGTGCACCTCTTGCGCTCATTTATCAACTCTAGAACTTAAGGGGGGTTCTAGATTTCTTCTCGCCTCACAGAGGATCTATGCACACATTCACTACCTCTCCCGAGATTGACCGACCCCTTCCTTCAGAAGGACTGGGAGTTTCGGCATGCACAGGTGAGGCTATTCCCAAAGTCAACAAATTCACAGTTCATTTATTTTAACTTGAGCCACCACAGGGCTCATAAATTTACGTGTACAGGCTCGAAAATTTCTTATTTTCTTAAATACATAATTAGTAAGAATTGAAGGGCTACAATATAACCATTAAGAAAACATGTCCATCCCTGCAACATTCATAGGATATCCAACTTTAATTCACAGTTACCGCTTAAATACACAGGATATGATAATAATTATCTATTACAGGTTGTAGCCAACTAATTAACTATGGGTGTTCGTCCTTCCACCCAACCATAGGCTTAGAGGCATTCATTCTTAATGCTCTGACCACCCTCGTGCCAAGCCATGATATCACCAGGGAATTTATGCCAATTCACATCAATCCTTTGTCTTTCACATCTTCTGCGAGGTTTATTAGATGCTTCCTCAACATCAATCTCACAACCTTCTGCTCAGGTCCTGTTCTCTACATAATCTGAGATATCTCCCTCTATGTCATGGCCTCAAAGAGGTTTATCATATTCTTTCTCAACATCAAGCTCATGGCCTTTAGCTCGTTCTCTGTTGGCTGAATAATGTTCCTCGCATTCTCCACTCTTCTTTTTATTCTATGGTGTTCCTTGCACGTACATCCCTCCTATCTTGTTCCTTCTGTCAGAAGGAAACCCGGGTCTGTCTGGGTCTAGAGGACCCTGTGGTTCTTCGAGATGACCTTATACAACTAGATCATGCTTCCATTCATGGGGTAGGTTATGGTTCAACCACCGGTCCTATTCTTATTAACTGATCTCTTATAGTTTTCACATTCTTTCCTCTAGTGATATCATGGCTAGTACTTTCAAGGATTCACACCCACAATCAGTTATTGGAAATTCAAACAATAATAATTTTACATTGTTCCCATGCCACAACATGGTAATCCTAATTAATTATTAATTACAAGTTGGGGGAAACATGGGTGTTACAATGGTGGAGAGGCTCTTGAAATCATTGAAGGCTTTGGTTAGACAAAGAGCATGTCCTGAGGGTTCTATGGTGGAGGGATATATGATATATGAATACATGGTGTATATTATTCAGTATATACCTAAATTAGTAGTGCAAGCTATGCATGCAATGGATTTCATTTGGGATGTGAACTCCATCAAAAAATTT
This sequence comes from Picea sitchensis, assembly GCA_010110895.2. Classification (NCBI taxonomy): domain Eukaryota; kingdom Viridiplantae; phylum Streptophyta; class Pinopsida; order Pinales; family Pinaceae; genus Picea; species Picea sitchensis. Next base: position 133,841 of record SNQJ01S0005501.1, on the reverse strand, counting down.
GAAGGGGAGCAACTGTTGGGGAAAGGTACAATGAAGAAAGTGAGAGGTAATATTTAAATTGTGGATATTTGTAATCGATATAATTTTTTTGTTTTTTTGTGTATATGATCATACTCTGATCCATATGGATTTTTGTGGCCTCCCACCTATTCCAACTGGCTCATTTTGGCAATTTTCCAGTTTGGCAGTTTTTTCCTAGTTTTTGGGTCCTTGATTTCTGAGGCCGTTTTGAGGCCCTAAACAATGTTTTTAGGGATCACCATAGTTAAACAATAGACATATTCAATTCTAATGGAAAAAAAATTATTCCTCGGATAGACCTTTCCAACGGGCTATCGTGCACCTAAAACAAAGATCGTATGCAAAAGTTACAACCCCGAGAAGTTGATGTACTAACTTACCCCAATGAGGCCCACATGAATTTTGGCGCTTCATATCCTAGGGTTAATTTTTTGGATGTCTAGGGTTTTTAACATTCCTGTTTATTGTAAAAAGGCCTTCAGAGCCTCATTGTACTCATATTCTTGCGAATGAGCGCAACCATCACATCTCTTCTCAGAGATAAGCCACCACCATTCTAGCAAGCTTGTTTTCTGCTGCATTTTACAGCTAAAATTTATTTCCTTATTGAATAGAAACTGGTTTTAATGTATATCTGTTATTATGTGTTAAGCATATTTTAATAATAATCTGTATTCATTTCATTCTGTTCATGAAATTTGGATCAGTGGTATCAGAGCGGTCTGCTCCTTATCGTTTTTAATGCATGTCCCCAACGAGGTTAGGGTACAAAGAATTGGGTCTCGAGATTGTTTCTCTTGAGGAAAAAATTTCTTTCATTCCCAAGAAACCTCTCATGGAAAGAGAAAAAAAATATGAGGGGACAAGAGACCTTTCAAAATGTTGCTCGAGGAATCTCTCATGCAACAAATGAATGATATGATGGATAGTTTTTCGCAAATCCTTCGACGACTACCAATAGGTGACACATCCTCCTCAAATGGAGGCACCGCCTCATTCAAAGTACAAATCAAATTTGATATTCCTATATTTGAAGTTCAGATAGATGCATATGCTATAGAAAATTGCTTGAATCTACTATAAGGGTATTTCTCTGTCCATAACTTCTCAAATAGAGAAAATATTACTTTTTCACTCCTCAAAGTCGTTCCCCATGTCAAATATTGGTGGGAAACTTTCTACGAGCAAAAGGAAATAGAGGAAACCTCATTATTTACAGTCATAGTCACCTGGGAGTCCTTCAGGGATGCTATTAAGGAACAATACTACCCTATCGAAAGTTATGACGACCTGTACACAAAATGGACCACACTGCGGCAGGAAAGAGACCAAGTAGTGCCCGAGTTCACAAATATCTTCCATACCTTGCGCACCAAGTTGGGTATCAAAGATTCTGAGTGACATCTGGTGCTCACGTATCACAAAAATTTGCATAGATACATCCAGGACGAAATGGAGTTTCTGGACATCTCATCCTTGGGCATGACCTACCGATATGCCGTCAAAATCGAGTAGAAGCTCAATCAAAATACGCGGTAATTCGGGCCTGGGAACCCCTTAGAGAAAAAACCAGGAAAGGGTGGCCCCAACTAGCATAAAAAAGGACAGGGAAAATATGGACAACCTCACGACAACTAGTCCAATATGCAAGCAAAGAAGGACACGGGAAAGACAAAGACAGATACTGGGAAGTGGTGCGACTTCCATAAGATCCGCTGGCATAACACTGTTGATTGCTGCTCTAAGAAATCACTGGTGGCTGAGGTGAAAGCCTTTGAATTAGATGCTGGTTCTGAATTTGATTTAGAACCAGAAAGGGGGAGACATATCATTGATGCAGAACCCAATGCTATCGTTTCTACCACCAAGCTCCAACCCAATGATCCAGACGAGCCAGAGGAAGGTGAGCACATTTTTCATTTACAGATGTGGGTGAAGGGTACCCCGTTGCACTTCATTGTTGATAACGGTAGACAAAACAACCTCATATCAACAGAGGTTGTCAAGTGACTTTCCCTGTCGAAAATGCTGCATCCACAACCTTACACCATCAGATGGCTCAGCCAAGGAAGTGATATCCACGTCATCCAAAAATGTCACCCATCATACAAAATCAAGCCCTTCAAAGATGAGGTATTGTGTGATGTTGGCCCTCTCGAAGTTTGTAATGTTATTTTGGGCCAACCATATTTATGGAAATGTCATGTTGTATATGAGTCTAGGCCTCACTGTGTTATTATTACTTGGAACAATAAATTGTATAGGATACCTGAGGCAGTCCCACCTAGTGCTATTTCCTTGATCTCTGCCAAGCAATGCAAGAAGGTCATCTCTCAGAAGGGGAAGTTCGTCTTCTTCATGATTCTCTCTCAGAATGAGCGAACGATCGCAACCACATCTAGGGCCTTTGCAGCCCATCTCTCCACACAACAAAATCAAGTGGATAAGGTCGTGGAAGAATAATTGGATATCTAATCCTCACCTACCAGGGTACCCCTGCACTGTCAGGTCAAGCATCCCATCGATTTGACCCCCGACGTACCACTGCCAAATGGGCTAGTCTACCGCCACTCTCTATTAGAGAATGAGGAGAAAAAGTGGCAGATCCAAGAACTTCTCAACAAGGGGTAGATCCAAGCTAGATCAACGCCTTGTGGGAGCCCAATCATGCTGGTACAGAATAAATATGGAACCTGACGACTCCGCATTGATTACAGGGCCTTGAATAAAATCACAGTCATAAACTGGTACCTGATTCCCTAAATCGACGACCTCCTTGATCAACTCATGAGGGACAAATACTTTAGTAAGATTGATATGAATTATAGATACCCCCATGTACCAATAGAACAAACATATGTATGGAATACCACCTTCAAGTCAAAAGAAGGTATTTTTGAATGGTTGGTCATGCCCTTTGGTTTGACAAATGGGCCAACCACTTTCACGAGGATGATGGACGATATCCTGTGACCATTCACCAATACTTTTGTAGTGGTGTATATATATGAAATCCTCATTTGCAACAAGACTTGGGAATAACACTTGCAGCATATTCAACAGGTTCTGCACACTCTGCGACAACACAAGCTATACAAAAAATTGGAAAAATGATCCTTCGACATGGATAGGGTCCATTACCTGGGCTACATCGTTGATCAACATGGTGTACATTTGGATCCAAACAAGATCCAAGCCATCTGTGACTGGCTAGCCCCAACCACACTCACTGATCTTTGAAGCTGCTTGGGCCTTGCCAATTTCTATCACAGGTTCATGTTGGGATTCTCCCATATTGCATGGGCCCTCAACCAAGTAACCAGGGGTGGTGGTAAGGAGAAATTTGTGTGGGGCTGGTCCCAACAAAAAGCATTCAATGATTTGAATCAACTCTTATGCTCAACCCCAATACTTTCTTTACTGGACCTGCAACAACCCTTTGAGATCAAGACATATGATTCAGACTGTGCTGTGGGTTCCGTTCTCACTCAGCACGACCACCCTGTGGCCTATCATAGTGAGACACTATCAGATGTTGTCCATAAATATCCTACATACAACAAAGAAATGTACTCCATTGTGCAAGCTTGCCGCTATTGGAGACATTACATTCTTGGGAAGGAGACAGTCATCTAGACTGATCGTAAGCCACTGCAGTTCATACGGGCACAAGGAAAATTACAGAATGACGACCATCATAAATAGTCATCTGATCATCCTGCATAGAAATAGAATTTCATTTTTTGGGCAGGGGCTGTACGGAGGGCCGTACAGAGGGATTTTGTGGGTGTGAGCCCAAGGTGCATGGGCGATCTGGAAGTAGGCGCGCACATGTGCGCGCCTGCCCACCAGATAGACACGCATGGGGGCGCCGGTGAGGGGGTTAAAGGCGCGCACTATGTGCGTGCCTGTTGGATGTACAACTGTGCATTTATGCGCGGCTGTTCAGGTAACAGGTGGGCTTGAGAGCACGCATGTGCAACTAATAGGTGTGCATACGTGCGCGCCTGTGCAGTGAACAAGCGCACATGTGTGCGCGCCTGTGTAGTGAACAGGCGCGCATGTGTGCGCGCCTGTGGGTTGAAATAGCCGCGCCTTAGAGGCAAGGTTGACGGGTGTAAAATTGAGCTTTGTGATGTTGTTGATGGTCTTGTGGGCTAATATAAGACTCGTTGTTGTGGCTGCAGGTGGACAGTTTGCACGATGCCAGTGGGTCGGTGAGATCGAGATTGGTCCCAACTATGAGATGCCGTGGCTGTTAAGGAGCCAGGTGTGCGAGCAACTTTGGCAGCCTGTGGGTTGCTAAAGTTTTTTGAGTGCCCATTGATACGGGCTCAGGAGTATCTCCTGCAGTTCCTGATCCAGATGTGTAGTCCGAAGCTGCATTGCTTCCTTGTACGAGGAGAGCAGATCCCCTTCACTGTGGTGGAGGATGTGTATTTCTTGACGGGTCTCCCATTTCAGGGTGTTCCCCTATCGGCGGAGCCGGTGCTACCGAGGGATCTGGACCTAGCGATCGTTGGCCGGAGATACTGTTCAGGTTAGAACTTTATGTCCGGGACGGTTGTGAGCATTGGGTCGATAGATGCCCTGGCACATCGCTGTATAGCAGTGATGATTGTGAGAGTATATGGGTCACTGGCGACCTAGCGGATCAGTGGGGGCTAGTTGATGGTGATGGGGAGAGTGGTGGCCGACGAGCAGTTCGCCTGGGGGCTTACGCTGCACGCGAGGATGGTGGGGTAGTTGGACCACTTTTGGTCCACGGATACGGGGGAGTTTGCCTTCGGGTCCATCCTGATGGCCTGGTTTTTGGAGAGGGTGCCGATGTTGCGCCCTAGGATTCTATTGGGTGCGCCTGGGGCATGAGAGCTGCGATTGAGGTGGTGGTCAACCGTGTTGCTTCACCATGGTGGTGGTGAGGGTGGCCACTTCTTCACTGTAGAGGCGACACAGGTATGGCGACAGATGCCGCAGGTGATACTACGATACCCCTATACCGGGGTTGACTTCCGGGATGATCCAGCCATGGTGCTACCTCTAGGGGAGGTTTTTGACCATCGAGATATGTTGATTTGATGATGTTGATATGTGTGTTTTGTGTTTTTTGAGATAACATGCCTTATGTATATGATATAGATGCTGATACTATCTGTTGTTTTTTTGCATGTGCAGATGTGGCACCTCGCAGGCGTGAGGTGGAGTTGCAGAGGGTGCCAGAGAGACCTCCGTGGGGTGAGAGATGTCGTCATGAGGACGCCGCGGTGTGACTAGCTGAGCCAGAGAGGGCAACGAGGAGGCACCGATTTGATGACCCTGGTGCTGGGCCATCACACGCTCCTCTGACGGCGGCCAAAGCTGATTTTGAGGACATACGCCATCGTCTGGAGATGGTATTACAGGATGTGCCTGAGGGCATATGGTCACGCATCCAGGATGAGGCTTTCCTGGAGCAGTGTGTGGAGGTTCCGCCACCATGGCGGGCCATAGTACGACGGGCAGTAGTGGCTGCTACGATGATGACTGGATGACTACAGCCGGGGCAGGAGGGGTCAGTAGGGGGTGGACCACCACCGCCTGTGGTAGGTGGTGGTGGGCCGCCACCGCCTGAGGGAGGAGCAGGCGGTGGTGCTCTAGAGGCACCGTGAGTGGTGCTCTGATGCATTTGATGTATATATATATATTTTGTATATAGGATGTTGAGCCCATTTTGTATCGAGGTGCTTCATTGGCCTGTGGATACTTGTATTTTTTGTATGTAAACATTCAGATGGCACTGTGGACCTTTATATATACACGATTATACACGTTTGAGATCTATGTGGTGTTTACATGTTTTTGGTTAATGTTTTGATGATGTCTGTTCTATGTATATGCTGTGACAAGGTTTTGATATGTTTATGTATGTGTAGAGGTAGCTTGATGTGATATATGCCAGTCTAACACAATATTAGCTATGTTATCTATAATTTGATTCAATTGTCTTAGAATATGTGTAAATGTAATGGAATCAAAATGTCGAGATAAAATCCTAACCTGCAGGTATTTGCGAAAGAGGCAAGGATCGTGTACGTGGTACACATTGTTGAGCTGGAGAACGACTAGTTGAGAGTCGAGGAAGACGCTAAGGTGATGAATACGATGATGCTGGGCGTCGTCCAGGAGGCCAATGATAGAAGTGTATTCGGCTTGGTTGTTGGTTGCTGAACCCAAACATATGTTGCTCGAATGGAGCATTTCATGTGAAGGGGTGTAGAGAGCCCAAGTAGCCAAAGCGAGATTTTGTGTCCAACGACTGATGTTGTCAGCGTAACCGATGTGGTAGGCTGGTGGAGGAAGCATCTGTCAATAGCACAAAGGATAGTTTAGACATGAGGGAGGGAAAAAAGATTAAAAATGCTATATAAGAAAATAACCTAAAGTAGAATGACTACGTTTAAGCGTAAAATTTATTTAAGTATAACCCGTTGACAGGTTCTTTGAGAGAGAGGCCTTCAGGAGAGGCCATAATATATGCACCTTTGGTGAGGCAATGTTGAATGATGTATGGGCCATGCCAGAGTGACTCGAATTTGCCATGACCAAAGGTATCATGAGCGATATCGTAAGCCAGGATGAGGTCGCCTTCGCGAAATGAGTGAAGGTTGACATGGCGATCAAATGTAGCCTTGGATCATTTTTTAGCTGCCTCATTGTTCTGTAAGGAAGATCAACGATCTTCATCTAGAGACTCCAAGTTCAGCAAGCGCTGCTCCATTGGAGCAGTGTCGGGTAATAGCTCAATTGCGATGCGTAAGGTGGGAATTTCGCACTCGATGGGGAGAGTGGCCTCAACCCCATGGACTAAATGAAATGGTGTGAAACCAGTAGCTGTTTTCACAGCCGTTTGGTAAGCCCATAGCGCAGAAAATAACATATGATGCCAATTGGTTTTATGTTTATTAACCGTGCTCTGTAACATGGTCTTGAGGACTTTGTTAACTGCCTCGACCTGTTCGTTAGACTGAGGGTAATATGGTGAGGCAAACTCATGAGAGAATTCTAACCGAGATGAGAGTTCGACGAATATCTCATTCTCAAAGTGTTTCCCATGATCGGAAACGAGTTGGAGGGGTACTCCAAAATGG
>SNQJ01S0005501.1:105355-123816 GCA_010110895.2 Picea sitchensis | reverse complement strand
CACGATGCACGTCTGTGGGCCTAAAAACCCATGCATATATGACACACGACCGAAAATGAAAAATCCGAATGGATTTCTCTCAATTCAACTTGGAATTGGCTGGTTGGCAGGTCGGCTTAGGATGGTTAGTGTACCTGCAAGTTAAACAAACTAAAAGAAGAGAAAGAAAAACCCAAATGGGGTAGGAAATTGATACCTTTCCCCAGTGGAGTCACCAATCTATTGCGCCTCTTTCGTCACCTTGGTGAGCAAAATAGAGGTGCTTGCAAGCTTAGTTGGGTCTGTTGAGCATGACAACTGCAAGGAAAAGAGTTAGGGAAAGAAAATAAAAGACTACAATTAAGAATTAAAATAAGAAATGCAATAACAACTAAATTCATGAGCATAGGGACATAGAAACAAAAAGAACCATAAGACCGATTTCACCAATGTTGAGGCTGATCTATTAGTGAAAACAAAGAACCAAGAAGAAAGGGGACTATGAGTCCCTTCTTCCTCCAAGGGAGGGCTCTTGGACCCCCACTAGCTCGCTCTTCTTACAACAAAGAAAAAATGAAAATGATGATGAAAGAACTCTTTACAAATCCACTCAATGGGTGAGATGGATTATCCAATGCAATGGTGGCAATATGCTCTTGACAAGGATGGAGTCCTCAAGAGAATAGAGGCAACATAACATTACTTTGAATTCCTTGAAAAAATGAGGTGCATCCATGGCTTTTTATAACATTCTTTTGGGTTATTGTTTAACTGCTTTGTAGTGTGAAAAGAGGCCAATTTGGGCATTCCTAGGTCTTTGACCAGCCCACCAGTCGGATCCAGTCTAGATTTGAGGGTCAAATAAGCTTGGGAGCTGAACCATAAGTGGGTGGGAATACCACTATAGTCGGGTGGCAGGACACTTCGATGTTGAAAAGACAGTGGCAATGATACAGAAACATTTCTACTAGCCGAAACTTTGATATGATGTCAACAAGTATATCAGGTCCTGCACTACTGACGCTATTTCCAAAATGACCACTAAGAAATAAGGCCTGCACACCCCTCTGCCTACTCCTGACAGACCACGGGAATCCATCTCAATGGACTACATGTCGGGCTTCCTGTCCACCAGGAGGGGAAATGATTGCGTTTTCTAAGTTGTTTATCACTTTTCTAAGATGGAGATTATGGCTGCCTACAAGAAGAGCATCATAATAGAGGCCATTGCCAATATTTTCTTTGAACGAGTCTGAGTACATTTTGGAATCCCAAAAACCATTGTCTCAGATCAAGACAGTCAATTTCTCAACACATTTTGGTCGAGCCTCTAGTCACTGCTGGACACTAAGCTCACCAAATCCACAGACTTCCACCCCCATAAAGATGGCCAAACCGAGGTCGTAAATATAATGATCATGCATATCCTGCGCATGTACAATTCTAAGCACCCTTCGCCACCACCTACCAAATGTTGGGCGCAAATGTAGTTGTCACTAATTTCCATCTTCAGGACATGCTGCTGTGTGGTCTGGACCATTTCTGCGTTCCATCAAGTGAGCGAGTGAAGATGATTTGGGAATCCCACTATAGTCGGGTGGCAGGACACTTCGGTGTAAAAAATACAATGGAAATACTGCAGAAACATTTCTACTGGCCGAAACTTTGATAGGATGTCAGCAAGTATATCAGGTCCTGCATTGCTTGTGCTATTTCCAAACTGACCACTAAGAAATAGGGCCTATACACCCCTCTGCCTAGTCTTGATAGGCCATGGAAATCCATCTCAATGGACTACATGTCGGGCCTCTTGTCCACCAAGAGGGGAAATGACTGTGTTTTTGTGGTTGTTGATCTCTTTTCTAATATGGAGATTTTGGCTGCCTTCAAGAAGAGTATCACAACATAGGCCACTATCAAGCTTTTCTTTGAACGAGTTTGGGTACATTTTGGAATCCCAAAAACCATTGTTTCAGATTGGGATAGTCGGTTTCTTAGCACATTTTGGTTGAGCCTCTGGTCATTACTAGACACCAAGCTCACCAAATCCATGACCTTCCACCCCCAGACAGATGGCCAAACCGAGGTCGTAAATCTAATGATCGTGCATATCCTACGCATGTACAATTCCAAGCACCCTCACACATGGGACGAGAGTCTTCCCTATGTTCAACATAGCTACAAACGAACTCTGCATAGCTCAACCGACCACAACCCCTTTCACGTGGGGTTGGGATTCCAACCATTGGGTCCCATAGATGTTGCACTACCCCTTGCGGTCATGATCCAAAAAGATATTTTAAACGACAATGGTTGAGTTATTTAGCATGTGTTTATTAACCATTTAAGAAGTTGAATGAAAGAGGAATATTTGTAGAATAAACATAACAACCATATGCACATATACATATCTGAAATAAAACAAGAAGAACATCAAAGCATATAACACCAAAGTGATAACAGAGTTCGACAATCTCGCCTACGTCTCCGGGCCTTTGTCTCAGAGGGTGAGGCTTTCTTATTTCTGTTCAAATATTTAAAAGTACATCATTACAGTGCCAAAAAGGTTACAAACTGATCTAGTCTTTTTCTACCAGATCTCTGGAACTCAACAAAAAAAATGACACTCAAATCGGATGACCGGAGCTCCCGGAAATGGCCGCAAAGGTGCTCTCCTCAACAACTTCCTTGTATAAAAATGGCTTTGGTTGGTAAATCTTCAGCATAAAACTGCTATGAATGTCCTCTCCTTGGATTCAATAATCCCTGGTTTATATAAATATGAAGTTGGTAACCATCTCCCAACTTCCCCCCAAGATCTGGCCTAAAAAAGGGCCCAATATCCCCCAATATTGGCCAAAAATATCCAAAAATGCTCAATAATATCAACAAAATCACTATTATAATGTATAAACCCACTATATAGCAATTAAATAGGGCACAACCCCTTGTTAGCTGGACCCTAGTCGTATTTGGCGCATCCATGTGGCCAGGCGCTAACATGCCTGTGCGCTGCCCCCTAACCGCTCTGCTCTTGGTCGTATGTACATGGCATATGTGGCCACACTACAAAACCTCCTCGCGCTAATTTTGGTGAAGCCCCTAGATCCTAGCGCCCTGGTTGTAGGGATATCCCGATCGACCAGGCGTTAACCATAACACCCGTGCTATAACAATGGAATCGGTTACATGCGAACAAACCACGCGATCGGGGATAACACTTATCAACTTCCGTGCTGTTACATTGAGGACTAGTCGGGGTCATATGGTCTATGCCCACAACTGGGGCTAGACCATAACAAAATGCATGCCAAATGGTGGATGATCTGGACACATGGTGATAAGGCTTAGAACTATGGATTAAACCACCAAAACACTGCGCCAATAACTTAAGTTCTAGGCTATGGTTCTGTTGGGATGGTCGTATGCACGTTTTTGTTGGGGGCTGGGGCTAAGCCCCAAACCTTACTTCGCCCTGCCATACATTAGATGCAAACTTATATATAATCTTTATGCCATGGTTAATAAGCACCACCCAAGGGTGGTTTGGCTAGCCCAACCCTGCCAAAACTCTTCTGGCCATGCCGAGGTCGCGGGTTCAAACCTCATGGAGTCCATAATTTTTGAAAACCTTAATCAGATGAGCCGATAAATGAGTGCCACGTGGCATCCCATGTCTGGGCCACATGGCACCTCACCATTCACTGAATACAATGCCACATGTGAATGTCTATTGGTTCGTCCGTCTGCCTAGTCACCACACTTTCCCATTCACTATCTTCCAGGTATCGTATGTACACCGTATGGGCATGCCACATGTCACTCTTGTAGTGGTGACATGTGTCACTCCCAGATTGGTCCACCTGTACCCGCACGTCAACATCCAACTGTACCTCTGCCACATCAGCTGTATGGCCAATTGCCACATGTCACCTCCAGATACTGCCACATTAGCGCCAACTGTGCCTGCCACGTTAGTTGCATGGCCGTACGACCTGTACAATCAACTGTGATGTGGCATTGTACAGACTGTAGAGTCATGAAATTTTTGCCTGTTTGGCAAAATGAACAGGTTGCAATATCAGAGGCATACGACGTCCGTTTGAGCCCATTCAAGTTACATTGGGCTCGTATCGACGAGGCCTACGCACACATTCGTTTTTAAGCCGTTATGAGAAATTAGGACTTTCTGATCCCTATCAAGCTCCTGGATCCAATTCTAGATCACACTTCCCCACTAAAGACCTTTTGGTCTCCAAAAGGTTACTGACCAGTCATCAAGCTCGGGATAGGCCACTCGACTTGTTCTCTGTCTTTGAACTCTGTCCTATGCACCTGTCTCATCAATATCATCTGTAACACAATCATGACAACTGACAACATATTGTTAACCATTTGTACCTTGTCACATCTTACTGAAGCCACTATCATCCATGTAAACAACATTACTAATGATAGCATCAAAAATATGATTGCAAATGGGTTGATATGTTCATAATATTTGAATGACATTATCTTATCTTGTAGTAAACCGTGATTGATTTTCCTTTCTACAATCATCTCCTGTTCTTGCTTAAGATCGATTACTTAATTTGAAACAATTATAAGTGTATTTCTTACTTGAACTACCTTTCTTAATTGTTCCATAGTTTGAAGAGTTTTATTTGCCTTTAAATGATGAGTATGAACCACATATTCTTAACCTGATTTGGTTAAATGATATTGATTCTTTTCCCTGTAGAAGATTTCTTTACGATCATACAAGTATGGACTGCCTAAGACCATTCCACATTCACTTAGTGGCACCACATCACATCTTACCTCATCCACAAACTTAGATGAAATTGCAAATTTTAATGTGCACTGCTTTGTTATGTGCAATTGATGATTGTTGGTTATCCATTTAAGTGTGTAAGGCTTATGATGGATCTGTGTTTTTAATCTCAATTGCTTAACCAATTCATCTGAAATTAAGTTATATTGAGATCCACTATCTATATATGTGATGACCTTAGTGTGCCTCATGATGACCCATATGTGAAACAATTTACTTCTTCAATCAAATCCTTCACCAATTTTACCTATCATACCAACCAATGAGACTTTAGATTCATCACCTGAATCCGATCCCAAGTCTATTGGTCGTGTTGCTGCTGCAACTTTTTTCCTTCCCTTATTTTCCTTGAACCACTTTGGTCTCTTCTCGGGATGCAATTGCCAACAACGGTCCTCATCATGCCCCTCCTTCTTGCAATGCTTGCAAGAGGGTTTCTCTTCCTTTCTCGCCACCAAATTTTCCTTCTTTCCATTCCACTTCCTTTTTTCCTCTTTCCTTGAAGATGATTCCCATGATACACCAACACCTATTTTCCCTGCTTCAATGTTTGTCGCTTGAACATAAACCTCATCAAGATTAGTTGGTCCAAACATGAATACAATGTTTCAAATATGTGCAGGTAAACCTCCTATATACTTCATAAGAGTTTCTTGGGTATGCAAAGGAATATCTAACATCAATGCCATTTTACAAAAGCCATCTGTGTATTGCTTCACTGTTTGTCCTTTTCTTAGTTTAATATCTTTCCATTCAATTAAAACTTTCTCTTTATAACCCAAAGGATAGAATTATTTTCTAAGTGTAGAAATAAAACTTTGCCAAGATGGAAATACATTACCCACTTGTTGCGTGCCATTTTGCAACTTGCTTTGCCACCAGATGAGTGCTATACCTACAAGTCTAAGCGAAGCCAACTTGAATTGAGTTGCCTCATCCTTGATTTGTTGCACACTGTAATAAACCTCCATATGTCTGACCCAATTGTCAAGTCTTTCTGCATTTAATTCACCATCATAGATGGGTAATTCGAATTTAACATCAAGTTTTGATAAAGGCATTTCATTCTTATGTTTATGGACATCTTTCTTTGCGGTGCTTTTAGAAGTTGAACTTGAAGAAGAAGGAGAAGAAGGAGGTGAAGATGGAGGTGAAGGAGGAATTTTAGGAGGATCCTCTTCTTCTTCACTTTTTCCCTTTGAAGATTCACCCAACTTTGGTTTCTTACGTTCCAAGTAATCCTCATACAAAACATTCATCATCTCTGACATGGCAAAGAGAGTTTTTTGAAACTCTTTCTCATCCTGAGAAAGTCCCTCTTCCGATGCCATATTCTCTCTTTGAGAAGTTCTCCTTCTCAATCCAATCAAGGGATTCTCTTCAACAAGCTCACCTTCGCCACAATGTAGCTTTTCCCTGGTTAACATGCAAAACTCAAATCCAAACGTCAACTAGCTCTGATAACACTTGATCTGAAAAGATATTTTAAATGAAAATGGTTGAGTATTTAGCATGTGTTTATTAACCATTTAGGAAGCTAAATGAAAGAGGAAGATTTATATAAGAAACAGAACAACCATTGCACATATAGAGATTTGAAATAAAACAAGAAGAACAACAAACCATAGAACACCAAAGTGATAACGGAGTTCGACAATCTCGCCTATGTCTCCGGGCCTTTGTCTCAGTGGGTGAGGCTTTCTTATTTCTGTTCAAAGATTTAAAAGTACATCACAACAGTGCCAAAAAGGTTACAAACTGATTTGGTCTTTTTCTACTAGATCTCTGGAACCCAAAAAAATAAACGACACTGAAATAGGATGACTGGAGCTCTCAGAAATGGACTGCAAAGGTGCTCTCCTCAACAACTTCCCTCCATAAAAATGACTTTGGCTTGGAAAATATTCACCATAAACCCGCTCTGAATTTCCTCTCCTTGGCTTCAATAAGACCTGGTTTATATAGATATGAAGTTCGTAACCATCTCCCAACTTTCCCCCAAGATCTTGCCTAAAAAAGGGCCCAATATCCCCCAATATTGGCCAAAAATATCCAAAAATGCTCAATAATATCAACAAAATCACTATTATAATGTATAAACCCACTATATAGAAATAAAATAGGGTTCAACCCCTTTTTAGCTGCCCCCTGGTCATATTAGGCGCATCCATGTGGCCAGGCGCTAACATGCCTGCGCGTTGGCCCCTAATCGCTCTGCTCATGGTCATATGTACTTGGCACATGTGGCCACACTACAAAAACCTCCTCACACTGATTTTGGTGAAGCCCCTGGATCCTAGCAACTTGGTCGACAGGCTATCCTAACTGACTGGGTGCTAACCATAACATCCACACTATAATAGTGGAACCGATCACATGCCAACACACCACGTGATCGAGGCTAACACTTATAAACTTCTGCGCTGTTACATTGGGGATTGGTCCAGGTCATATGGTCTATGCTTGCGACTGGGGCTAGACCATAAAAAAAAGCGTGTTGAACGGTGGATGATCTGGACACATGGAGATAAGGCTCAGAATCATGGCTTAAACCACCAAAACACCGCACCAATAGCTTAAGGTCTGTGCTATGGTTATGTTGGGATGGTCGTATGCACGTTTCCGTAGGGGGCTAGGGCTAAGCCCCAACCCTTAGTTTGCCCCGCCATACATTAGATGAAAACTTATATATAATCTTTATGCCATGGTTAATAAGCACCACCCAAGGGTGGACTGGCTAGCCCAGCCTTGCCAAAAATATTTCGCCCATGCCGAGGTTGCGGGTTCAAACCTCACGGAGTCCATAAATTTTTCAAACCTTAACCAGATGAGTCAATAAATGGGTGCCAGGTGGTAGCCCATGTTTGGGCCATGTGGCACCTTACCATTCACCGAATACAATGCCATGTGTCAATCGTCTATTGGTCTAGCTGTCTGCCTAGTCACCACACTTTCTTAGTCACTATCTGCCACATGTTGTACATATTCCATATGGGTGTGCGACGTGTCACCCTTGTAGTGGTGACACGTGTCACTCCCAGATTGGTCCACCTGTACCTGCTACATCAACATCCAACTATGCCTCTGCCACGTCAGTTGTATGACCAACTAACATGTGTCACCTCTAGATATTGCCACATCAACGCAAACTGTGCCTGCCACATCAGCTGTACGACTATATGGCCTGTACAGTGAGTTTCCACGTGGCACTGTACGGACTATACAATCATCAATTTTTTGCCTGTTTGGAAAAATGAACAAATCATGGTATCTGGAACATATGATGTTCGTTTGATCCCATTCAAGTTGCGTTGGTTTCGTATCGACGAGGCCTACACACAAGTCCATTTTGAAGCCATTCTGATAACTTTTATTTTTAGGCCTTTTTGAGCCTTATCAAGCTCCTGGATCCAATTCTGGCTCAGGTCACCTTGACTGACTCATATCCTACTCCAACTGAAGCTAACAAAGCCACCTGGTTCATTGAGAAGATCCAACACATCTGCCAACATGTTCATGATATCCTACAGAAGTCCAATTCCAAGTACAAGAAGTGCCGTGATCAACACCAGGTGCCACATAAGTTTCAGGTGGGTGACAAAGTTTGGTTGCACTTGCATAAACAACACCTTACAGGGCCCTATCAGAAGCTTCACCCACTTTTTTATGGGTCATACACCATCACCAAGGCCGTGGGTGATAATTATTTTGAGCTCAACATTCCTCGTTTCCTTGGCCTGCACCCAATGTTTAATGTGAATCTCCTTCGACCTTATTTCCCACCATTATTGGACACCTCAGAGAAGAAGAATAGTTGACACCAACATAGATCAACCTCGACTGCATACAATAGGAATATAATGATCATATTGTGGACACATAGGTCAAGGTCACTCACCAACAAATGATCCAACTTTATCGAGTTGTCAAACCAGGGCAACTCCTGCACCAAGGCAAGTGGCTCACCCGGGGCTAAATTCAACAAAAAATTTCTCTTCTGTTGGGGGAAATCAACACAATGGAGACCATTGCTTCCTAATAGGGGAGGATTGATCCAGATGGATGTCGGTGGCCTCCCACCTATTCCAACTGGCTCATTTTGGGAGTTTTCCAGTTTGGCATTTTTTTCCTAGTTTTTCAGGTCCCTGACTTCCGGGGCTGTTTTGAGGCCCTAAACAATGTTTTTAGGGCTCACCATAGCTAAAAAATGGATAGAGTCAAGTTTTATGGCAACATGTGTAGTCCTCAGATAGACCTTTTCAATGGGCTATCGTGCGCCTAAAACAGAGACCGTATGCAAAAGTTACAACCCCGAGAAGTTGATGTACTAACTTACCCTAATGGGGCCCACATGACTTTTGGCGCTTCATCTCCTAGGGTTAGGTTTTTGGATGTCTCGGGTTTTTGACATTCCTGTTTATTATAAAAAGGCCTTTAGAGCCTCATTTTACTCATCTTCTTGCGAATGAGCGCAACCGTCACATGTCTTCTCAGAGATAAGCCGCCACCATTCTAACAAGCTTGTTTTCCGCTGCATTTTACAGTTTCAACTTATTTCCTTATTGAATAAAAACCAATTTTATTGTATATCTGTTGTTTTGTGTTAAGCATATTTTAATAATAATCTGTATTGATTTTTTCCCACTCATAAAATTCGGATCATACTCATTTAATATTTATTCTTTCATCATTTATTAATATTTATCATGATTATAACTAATATTTAATATTGGTGAATTGTGATTTTTTGATCGGTCAATTGCTCAAGATTGGGATGCACTACATTTATGCATTGCAAACAATCTTGACTGGATGAAGGTATGGATTGATAGATTTAAACAATGTCATGGCAGTAGGTTATCATGGAAAAACCATCTAAATTGGTTAGAGAAGCTCGTCGTAATGGATATTTTGATGTTACGTAGAGGGAAATAGATTTAGCATATTGTTTGAAAGATGGAAAGGCAAGCAAATTCACCCATTTTATTCAGTTATTTTATATTATATTAATGTTACTGTAGGTGTTTTTTTTTCCATATTATATTAATGTTACTGTAGGTGTTTTTTTTCATATTATATTAATGTTACTGTAGGTGTGTTTTTTTCATATTATAATTTCCAAGTATATAAATTTGTTTATTATTAATTGACAATGCATCTTTTACATGTCTGACATATTGCTGTTAAAAAACCACAAGGCTATGTGGTGCAATGGTTGTAAATTTGGCATCAAACAGTTGGATGAAACCATGAAAATTTCTGATAGTGGGATAACTGCAATATTCCAGGTCACTAATGTTTCCTCTAGGAGTGACAAACGTTCTCGAGAATCTGAAAATATATACTATGGGTTTTTGAATGATATAATTGAGTGTGAGTTTAATTCCTTCAAATTAGTTTTGTTCGATGTCAAATGGTATAGGTTTCAAATTCATGAACATGATGAGGAAATAACTGTTATTCAACATGCCAATGGATTTCTGATGATTAAAACAATGATTTTTGAAAAATGAAATGACTGCTATGTTTTTCCAAGTCAATGTGAACAAATCTTTTACTCAAAGCTTCCGGGTAAGAGGGATTGGTCATTTGTTGTTAGATATGATCCAAGAGGAAGGCCAATAAGGTATACTATAGATGAAGAAGATGATGTAGAGTTAGAGTAGGAGGAATATGGGTCGGCATATGAAGAAGACAAAGAAGATGAACTAGGGGTAGAAGACAATGCACCAATTCTTGATGATGATATCGATGAAGATATGCTCGAAAATGACATTGATGACGATGATGATATCATCAATACTTTAAACATTGTTTTTGAACCATATGCTGATATAGAGGTCAAGTTGGATGATCAAGAAGAAGATACAAAAGAAGGATGATACAAATCTTGCGTTGGTCAATGAGGTACGTAACTAGATATTTTAATTTGTATGAATTATTCTCTTTAAGTAATTTTTTATGTGGGTTAATTACATGTTTTAAAGTTTTATTTGATTTTTGTTTTGGTAGTTTCTATGCATGATTACTATGTTTCTTTTGTTTATTTTCTATTTTATAGATTGGGTATTGTGGAATTGAGAGTGATGTGAGGGGGGGAGGGGCCATATGAACTTCCACCTTCACGTGGTTGGTCTTGTTTAGTAGAGAATAAATGATTCTCAAAACCAAGAGAAGTTCATTTGTTCATATTTATACTCAAAGCTCACTCACAGACCCACTCTATATATCGACCCATGAGATTTTGTATTTAAATAATGATTTCATACTAATATTAATATTTATGGAGCAAAAGAGTACTTAGATGAGAGAAAAAAAACAAAGACATAAAATAAATTGAAGCTTGTGAAATTAATCAAGTACTTCTTTATCAACGTTATTGCCCGTGCCCTTGCAGTACTACTAGATGCATGGACGTGCATATCAGTCATTTTTTAAAGGAAACAACTAAAAGACAATGTACTAGGGCTAGATCAATACATGATGGGCAACACTAACCTGTGAATGGGGCCAACGTTGAAATTCTTTCAAAAATTTTCTGTATGCATTGAAATTTGACATGGATAGATTGTTTTCATGTCTTGACGACATGGAAGGGTTTCCAGACTCAAATATTACTCACACACCCACTCTATATATCGACCCATCTCATCCTCATTTCGTTTTAATTTTCTCAGTCGAATTTTAAAGGAAACAACTATTAAAAGACATTGTACTAGGGCTAGAGTACATGATGGGAAACAATATTGACCTGTGAATGGGGCCAATGTTGAAATTTTTTCAAAATGTTTCTGTATGAACTAAATTTGACATGGATAGAGTGTTCACATGCCTTGATGATATGGGAGGGTTTCCAGACTCACAGATCACTCACACACCCACTCTTTATATTCATCGTCTGTGTCATTCAAAAGTAACATCATGCCAATTAGGCCCATGATTTTGGTCGTGGCAAGAAGAAGGTGATAGGTGAGATTTTGTATTTAAAGAATGATTCTGTACTAATATTAATATTTATGGAGAAAAAGAGTACTTAGATGAGAGAAAAATACAAAGAAATAAAATAAATTGAAGCTTGTCATGCGATTAATCAAGTACTTCTTTATCAACATGATTATTGCGCCATGCCCTTACAATACTAGTAGATGCGGGGACATGCATCTCAGTCGTATTTTAAAGGAAACAACTAAAATACATTGTACTAGGGCTAGATCAGTACATGGTGGGCAACAATGACTTGTGAATGGGGCAAACGTTGAAATTCTTTCAAAATATTTCTGTATGCACTGAAATTTGACATGGATAGACTGCTCACATGCTTTGACGACATGGAAGGGTTTCCAAACTCAAATATTACTCACACACCCACTTTATATATCGACCCAGTTCGTCCTCGTTTCTTTTTAATTTTCTCGGTCAAATTTTAAAGGAAACAACTATTAAAAGACATTGTACTAGGGCTAGAGTACATGATGGGCAACAATACTGACCTGTGAATGGGGCCAACGTTGATTTTTTTTTCAAAATGTTTCTGTATGCATCGAAATTTGACATGGATAGACTGTTCACATGCCTTGACGACATGGGAGGCTTTCCAGACTCAAATATCACTCACACACCCACTCTTTATATTCATCGTCTGTGTTGTTCAAAACCAACATCATGCCAATTAGGCCCATGATTTTGGTCGTGGCGAGAAGAAGGCGATAGATGAGATTTCATATTTAAATAATGATTGCGTACTAATATTAATCTTTATGGAGCAAAATAGTACTTAGATGAGAGGAAAATAGAGAGACATAAAACAACTTGAAGCTTGTCATGCCATTAATCAAGTACTTCTTTTATCAACGCGATTATTGCGCCATGCCCTTGTAGTGCTAGTAGATATGGGGATGTGCATCTCGATCGTATTTTAAAGGAAGAAACTAAAATACATTGTATTAGGGCTAGATCAGTACATGATGGGAAATAATAACCCGTGAATGGGGCCAATGTTGAAATTCTTTCAAAATGTTTCTGTATGCGCTGAAATTTGACATGGATAGACTATTCGCATGCTTTGATGATATGGAAAGGTTTCCAGACTCAAATATTACTCACACACCCACTCTATATATCGACCCATCTCATCCTCATTTCGTTTTAATTTTCTCGGTCGAATTTTAAAGGAAACAACTATTAAAAGAAAATATACTAGGGCTAGAGTACATGATGGGCAACAATACTTACTTGTGAATGGGGCCAACGTTGAAATTTTTTCAAAATGTTTCTGTATGCACCAAAATTTGACATGGATAGACTGTTCACATGCCTTGAAGAAATTGTACTAGGTCTATATCATCTCCTCAAACTCATCTACATCACAAGGAGTTAATTTTTCCTTTAGATTGTGTAGGCACTATTGGCTTCTAGCTCTATTGCAAAATACAAAAGAACGATTCTCTAGGCTTAATCCATTTAGAAGAAATTTTGGACATTTTTTCCACTCACATGGAGAGTCTCATGCCTTAGTGGATTCACATATTTATATAGACCATGTCATAGCATGTCGATATTAGAAAATTCTAGCTCATTGCATAACAATGTTGCATTAGGCCATATATGAATCCTTGCAACTACAAGCTTTGCTTAGTTCTACCAGGCAAGAAGTTCTTGAACTTTGGACCTATCAATAAGTGATATTAATATAAAAAATTTGCAAGAATAATTCATCATGCTCCACTTGTAGAATGTAGATTACGTGAGTTCCTCGATTGAGCTTCATGACACACTTCTCTCTCCTCACTAGTCAAAGTGCATTTGGCATAATACAATGAAAAAATTATTTAAGGGAACTAAGTGTTCCTTGATTTTGTTTATACTACCATTTCCAAGTGGAACATTATGTACATAAATGATTCATAGATTGAATTAGCCTTTAGTAGGGTGTTCTCATCATCATGGTTGACCAATTGTATTTGGTCATCAATGCCATGTCCTAATGAAATTTAACGCCTAAATGAAGCACATGCTTCGCTACTTATTTATACAGCACAATAAAACCCCAATATATGGTCATTATAATGTATACCCTAGATCAACCATTACTAATGATTTTGTATTTTTTGTCGAATACATGCTTACAACTCCACTTGACTTTTAACGTCCATGGATTTTTGTTCCTTTCTCATTTGTTTATTTAGCCTACCAACACCCAAGGACTAGATAGTGTTCAATGAATCTTTTAGGATGCAATAATGTTTAATAGTTGAATGAACATTGATAATATGTTTGTGATTAACATTAACTTAGTTGGCGTGAGACAATTTATTCTGATTTTTAGTGTGCTTATTAATATATGTGGGTTAGATTGAGTGGAGTTCTTAGGGTATGGAATCCATATGTGGTGTAAGTATTACCAAGTATACAATCAAGTGTGTGCATCCATTCAACACACAAGATCCAATAATAAGATCCTTCAACCATTCATTTGCATGTCAATTGGTAGGCATGTTGAACTCTAAGATTTGGGAATTTGTTGTCATTAGAGCATGTGATTGACATATCGACCCTCAAAATGAAAGTGTCACCTAACATGCACATGTTTTTTGATTTCATCTTTCTTCTTGAATGTAGGCACGACTTTCAATATGTACCCACCACCATTTTATAGTATGTAACTGTGTCAAAGCATGATTTCTCACTCAACATGTGCTTAGGGTAGGTTTATGACTATAATGAATATTTAATGTGGTCGGGATATCATTTTGTGTAAATATGAGGACAATTATGTTAGATAAATAAAATGAGACTGGATTAGTAATTTTATGTTTAAGATCTACTTCACTACTTATAGTGTCATTATAGAATAATTTCATGTGATTGTTCTTTTATTCTTCGTTACCATGCAATTTTGTTATGCTTACTATTTGGGTGTATATTAGAAATACAAAAATTCAATAGTTTAATCATTCTACAAAGACTTATTTTCACAAACACAATTATATTAGATGAAATTTAATGAAGTTAAGAATTCAAAGGGTTTTTAAATGTAATCAAATCTGATTATATAATAGATAATAAACTGCTTAGTCTCCAATTTATATTAATACAATTAACTTTGAAACTTATTAAGAAATGTGTCCATTTTTTATTGTAATAAAAATACAAATTAATAATAAAATTATTATTATTATTTCTTTTATACGGTAAAAGAAACTTGAAAGTAACGACAAAAATTCAACATTACTGGGCTTTATTTTAAAATCATGTGATTTTTGGTACTAGATATTTAAAAGCAATGAAATCTATTCTATAATTTTTTGAACTTTAAATGAACAACAAATCTTCATAGTTGTTGCATTCTATTTTGAAATTTAAATTTTTAAAAGTAATTAAATTTGATCCTCCACTTTAAAAAGTATAAGAAATGACAAATTTTAAAGGAAATTGTTGAGTAATTTGTAAGTCTTGAATTAAATGTAATGTTGTATAAGTTCTTTCAAAGGATTAGATGATGTAAGCACATCATCCTTAAATGAGCAAGATTGAAGATTATATGTACCTAAGTTAATGCCATTATAGATCTCTTAATTTCTCTTCATTAAGTATCCAAGTCATTGCCAATTTGGAAAGATGAACTAACAATACCATCCAAGGTGACACCAAATTGTCTTAATAAATAAAGAAGATAATGATGGGTCATTACCCTAAAAAATGAGTGGCTTAATCCATACTCAATTAACATTGATATAAATCAATCCAATTTGTACCAAATTTAACCTCGATTCGACTTGATATCCACTTGGTGAATCAACAATTCTACCCAAGTCAACTTCAATTAGACTCATCCTTCCAACAATTCCACCTAAGTTTACTTTAGTTTAACTTGGCTACTCAACAATGTTACCCAATATGACTTCAACTTGACATAGTGGCTTCAACTCCTTTATCCAAGTTAAGTTATCTCCATCACTTAATAACTCTACTAAGTTTGACTTTGGTTCCAATAGAATACTCAACAAATTTATCCATGTTGACATCAACTTGACTTGGTAATTCAATAATCAAACAAAGTGGTTAAATCCACTTTAACCAAGAGAATCAACAATAGAGACAATTGAGTTAATTAATTCAATTTATTGATGGTTCATCCATTGGGGTTGCAATCTAGGAATAAAACCTACTAGAAATTGACATTGGAAAGAGGAATGAAATTATGATTATGTTCAAAATTATCCAGTTTTGTTGGAAGTGTTACCCCTCATTTTACATGAGGCCTACACTAGTATTTTTTCACTACTCTTGAGATTTTCATCACAAAGGTGGGCTTACAAGTTGATCTTTGGATGGCCTAGAGGTTGTGATTGAATTTGATGAGACGATTAGTGATGTAGTCATGGATGGCTAGATGATGTTGATGCTCTAGTTGTCTTGATGATTGCTTTCCTTTCATACTAGTAGACTTGGTTGTGGAGTCCCTATGATCATTGTATGGTTGAGGATACATGTTGATGTTTGACTCCCTTGATGGAACACCCTAGAAATTTTTGGCTAAGCTAATATTGTATTGGAATATTTGTTTGCTTGGAATTCTCCCCTTGATATCACTTGATTTCACATTCATTTAGGATGATATGGTATAGCATAGTGTGACGTTCATGAGGTGAATTCCCTTGCTCATGTTGAGGATTCATACACATATTATGGTTTTTTATGACATATATTACACCCTCATGTTGAGTGTTTCCCTCTTCTACATATTTTTATGCCCTATTACTTGGTGGAGGAGCCTGCCATGGAGCTGGCCCCAACCTTGTGGGATGATTTCACACTTGTTTAGGTTTTATTTGGATATTACTCATCATCCCATGTGGAGCGCTCACCCTCCTTGCATATATGTTAAGGGATGGTCTTATTTACTGATTAACGAGCTGTAACACCCTGTTTTCCCCAGTCTGTAAAAATAACTATATTGGCCAAGAACTATGGAAAACTCAAAGATGTGAATGTTTGATTTGACGGACGTTTGTATAAAAGGTCGATGAATGTAAATTATGTTATGAATATGTGTTGCATGACTTATAGGAGGGGGATGTGCTAAAAGAGACCACGATGGCTAATGAGAGGTGGTGGAAGGGACCTGGAATGGTTGCGTTAACTTCCATCGAGCCAGTACCGTACTGGTTTATACTAGCTCACAAACCAAAGCAACTCTCTGATCCTGGAATGGATTTCCCATCAGATTGGTAGGTGGGGAGGATCCTCGAGAGTTAATGAGGGGATGGGGGTGAACTGTCCATCCGTAACAACCCTCAAACCTGACCACGAACGACGAAATTCGTGCCACACGCAACCTTGCAGACAAAAATTGGCAAGAGAGGAAATGTGGTAAAAGGGAGAGAAGTGCACGCGACGAGGATCACAGAAGAGAACTGGAGAAACCCTGGAAACACAGGGAGTTTTGAATACCAGGAGAAGGAGAGTAACCTTCGTCCTTGATTTTTGTTGAGCTGTAAGTAGGAGATTGAACCTCAAAGCATCGTGGTCTAGCTCGGGGGTGGCTAGTGGTAAATCCGTTTGGAGTCACTGAGCCTACGGTTGGGTGGAAACGAGCACCCCTCTCAGTAGTTGCATCACACATGGTAGATCTAATAAGTGTTTTATACCTTGTATTTTGAACTAAATATCATGAATACATGCTTATGTTCATATGCCCATAATAATTTCTGTGTAGAATGATTGCCTGGTCTGTTAGACTAGAAATAATGGATGCCTATGTATGCTTACATGCCATAGTCAGTTTTTGTACAAAGTATTAAGGTTGGGGCCTAAATTCGCTCCATTGAGAATTGTCTTGTTTGCTTAACTCTCGTAATGTTTCGGGAAGGCTCCTCAAGAGTACTCTTCCCCAGGGATTACCCCATAACCCTTGGAACCGTGCCAAACCTTTACCTGGAGACTTGAATAAGATTAAGGACGATTGCCCAAGAACCGTCTGAAGGTTCATGCGATCTGTAAGGTAGCTAGAGAGGTAGTGGGGGGGCCAAGAGGGACCATAGTGATAATAGTGGAGGTCATTCAATGTAAGGTGGATTAGGTCCACTATATTATTAAATAAAGCCCACTATGGTAGTTAGATATAATAAATGGGTAATTAGATATAATAAATGTAAGAGGACTTCTTAGAAGGTTCTACTTCTAGAAGATTCCTTTTCTAGAATGTTCTTAGGTTATGGTAGCACTATATAAAGGGGTTCAAGCAATGTAATGAGACATGAAGAGAAGTATTGTATTTGAAGCAGTAGCTCAATAGGTGGATACCCCCTCGAAGAGGCAAGTGAACAGGAGATGATCCCTTCCATAATAGGATCCATTGTATGGTGTTGCCCTATCTCAAGGGTTTGATGGTAATAAAAGAGATTTTGCATATTTTTCTTGTATATCTATTGTGGTGCTTTTGTATTCAGGAGAGGTAGTGGGGGGGCCCAGAGGGCCCATAGTGATAATAGTGGAGGTCATTCAATGTAAGGTGACTAGGTCCACTATATTATTAAATAAGGCCCACTATGGTAGTTAGATATAATAAATGGGTAATTAGATATAATAAATGTAAGAGGACTTCTTAGAAGGTTCTACTTCTAGAAGATTCCTCCTCTAGAATGTT
>SNQJ01S0005501.1:80871-91397 GCA_010110895.2 Picea sitchensis | reverse complement strand
GATAAAAGTCTACCCAGATGCATTCTCATGTATTTACGAGCATGAGAAAGAATAAAGAATAAGCTCGGTATGCCCCCAACTCAAAAGCTAGTGGCTTAACTCCAGAAATATCATCAAAGGCTGGAGACATGCCCTCCAAGCTTTGATTCAGTCACCGAAGGAGAAGGGTGGATGAAAAGAAGGTTCAAGAGAGATGATTGTTTCATTTTTTAACGAGATTGACATAGGAAAAGAACTATGCTCAAGGCCTCTGTTTCATTTTTTAACGATCTTTCCACAGAGAAGAGGAACTATGCTCGTGGTTTCATTTGGATCATGGCTTCCAAGAGGATAATGCTCTGGAAGGGTACCATGTCAAAGGATAAAACGTGGTCATGGCCTCCAGGAGATCTTCGCTGGATGGAAGATAATCACTCGAGAAGGAACACATGTCAAGGGTCACGAGAGGAGTAAGGAGGTCAGGCTCCAATAATCCTACCGAAGAAATCACCATGTCCACTACCGGATCCAAATCGTCGAAAGTTGAAATCATGGGAGATGATGAAAAATCAACACCAGGAGGGGAGATAGAATGCATATCTTCCCATATTTCTTCACGAGGGGGGAGAAAAGAGGATCGGTGATGGTTATCATCCCAAGGTAACTTGTCAATGTGAAGCATCTTTGGAATAGAGTCATCCGAAAGAAAAGTTGGGGAAATGTGATCGATCGTAGATGACAAGGAACACAATCGTGATTGCATCGGGGAAACGTTAGGTGCCAATAGATGTTGGTCAACCGACGAGGGAAAAGCAGATTGGGTAGAAACGTATGATGTTTCGGCTGGAATAAGTAGCACGGTGTTATGTAGTGCATCGAATCCCAAAGGACAAGGTACAATCCAAGGGTCAGATGATTCCAAAGATTGATAAGCCGCGGTCGAAATCATATTGACGGTGGAAATGTGATGTGTAGTCGGTGGAAGCGGTGTAGGGAAGGTACCCATGAGGCTAGAATATTTTAGTAAGCCAACACCAACGCTTTCATACGTGATCTTGTGGTCTCCCAAGAAAGGAATATTGTTGGTA
The DNA here is from genome assembly GCA_010110895.2 of Picea sitchensis. NCBI lineage: Eukaryota > Viridiplantae > Streptophyta > Pinopsida > Pinales > Pinaceae > Picea > Picea sitchensis. Next base: position 90,330 of record SNQJ01S0005501.1, on the reverse strand, counting down.
GCGGGAATGAAAGCATCAGTCGTGCAGAAATCCAACTGATCAACAGTGACAATTTTTCCTTGATTAGGAAATTGGACACATCGGAAAATTGATGAGGCAACGAAAATCATAGCATAAAACCAACTTCTTCCAAGTAAAAAGTTGTAATCGAGGGGAGCATCGACCACCTCGACATCAACAGTAACATTTTTGCCACCCAATTGGATGGGCAGGGACTATAAAATCCCATGGGGATGAAAACCTTGCCCATCGAAGGTGCGTAACATCGTTGGGGATTTGTTGAGTGCTGGTGATTTTAAACCTTTCTTACATGCTAAAGACATGACACAAGTTGAGGCTCCCTCATCCAGAATAGTTCGATGGATTTTTTGATTGTGAACAACAACATCAACTTGGAAAGAAAGTTGGTGGGAGAGTCGAGACGCATAATTATCCACGTTAAACATGATCTGATTGGACGACTCAGGATCAACAGTACCAAGAACGGTCAAGAGTGTTCTACGTTGACTGGGGTAGTTCTATAGAACTTCTAACACAGACATAACACACGTTGCTTGAGCCAAATATTCAACAATGTTGTAGTTTTGGGCAACAAGTGAACTAGGATTAAAGGTAGCTTTGCGGATAGTTCTCTTAGGAGGGCGTAAGATAGAGTCAAACGTGGGTTTCTCAATCTGAAGTGGTCCAGATCGAGGATTAACCGATGGAAGACTAACAGAGGATGATGATGGATCCGGTAAAGTGCCGACACCGTTAGTTTCTTTGCCTTTGTCAGGGTTACCTGGTGTGTCGTAGGTCTTAGAGAGAGTGGTCAAATTAATCCCATTAAACATATAAATATGTGCACTCGACGAGGCCTCATCTTTAGGGTCGCTAGAACTGCCCCCAGGAGAGGGGGTTTGAGCAACCATGGATTGCTGCTGTGGAAAACGCTGAGTAAGAACAGCGGGTTGTGACTTCCCTTGGAAAATTTTGGCCACTTCATTGCGAAGCGGACAATCTCGAGTGTAGTGATCATCACCACAAATGATACACGGGAATTTCAAATTCCGTTGTGGTTTCTTTTCGGTAGAAAGTGTTTGATTTTTGGGTTGTTCTTAATTATTTTTTGATTTATTCTTTGTCTTCTTCTTACCTTCGGATTGTTGCGAAGGGGTAGATTAAACTGTATTCACCTCAGAGATCTGATTTTGGGGGGAGGTAGAGGAGGGTGTAGTTGATTTTGAAAAATATTGAGTTTGGACGGAACCGATAACACCATCCGCATGAGATGAGGATGATGGCTTAGAAGGATCGGTATTAGCTCGAGCAACATTCGGAAGTAAATCATACAAAGTACCAGATTGGGAATAAACCAAGTCTAAGTACTGAGCCCGAGCAATGGCTTGTTCCTCTGTGACCGCACCACCCATAGCAACATCGCGAGCGATCGGGGGTAACAGTGATTTAGTAAACCATTCTTCCAAGAGCATGTCAGGAATAACTTCCTTGATCATCCTTCATCGTCGCCTCCACTCATGAATATGGTCAGAGATATGCACAGAGTTAGTTTGATAAAGGGAGGTCAAGAGTTCAGTACCTGTCTCGTAGTGAATAGGCAGTTGAAAGTGTGTGAGGAAAGACATGACAAGGGAATTGAAGTCATGAAAAGAAGCATGTGGTAGTTCAATATACCACTTTGCTGCCGAACCGGTAAGTGTCCGCTGGAAAAGACGCAAACGTACATAATCATCCACGAGGGAGTTTGATGAACACCATAAATGGAAAGTCATCACATGGTTGTTTGGATCTTCACCAGGGTTTCCGTCAAACTTCAGAATATCAGAAGGAAGTTTAGCTAGAATGACTGGCCAAACCGGTGAATGAGAAATAAGATCATTAGTTAACCGAGACAAGTCTGGGAGATCCAGAGTCGCAAGGAAAGGTAGCTGTCGGTTAATGTGCGAATGATATTGGTATGGCATAGGAACACTAGTAGGACCATAGACTGGGTTAGATGGATAGGTGTAACTAGTATGTCCTCCTACATACGGTTGTTGCTGGCCAGGATAAGTAGGATTCGATGGTGCATGAGAAACATGGGCATAACCCGGTGGGTTTTGAACATTATAGGCCGGGTGATTTATTTTCCCGTGAGGAGGATAAACATTTTGGCCTTGAGAATGGTAAGGAGTAGATCCCAAAGGTGGATACACATGAGGCCCATGAGGAGGATAAGACTATGGTCCCGGAGAACTCTAGGTGGTGTTTTGGATACCGCCCGGATAAGCTTGCCTGTAAGATTTTCCCGGAGGGACAGGATTGGATGCTCCTCCTAGTGGGTTATTATACAAGTGCCCCCCAATGTGGGGTTGAGTAAAAGTACCTCATGAATATACTCCCCAGGATTGAGAAGGGTTTCCAGCAAACGAGGGTTGCCCCCCTGCCAGCGGTGGATTTACGACCGGGGTATAACTGGCAAACAGAGGTTGTCCTCCAGGATGAGCATGAATAGGGGTTTGTCCCCCGGGAGGGGCATACCTGCCATGTAAAAGTAGTCCTCCAGGAGGGAAAGGTATGTTGGATGGTGGTTTCCCTCCAGCTGGTTGTGTTTGGCCAGCAGGGGTCTGCATTCTCGGGTGAGAAGGTGTCCCAGCAGGATCATGTGGAACATTCAACGCTGTAGAGTAAAAACTTGTAGAAATAGGGGTAGAGATTGAAGTGCTTTAGGGATGAGTGGAGGTGATGAGCCCAACATTAGGATGGACTTGTGCTGGTGTAGCAGTAGGTTGAATAACCTGAACGACTGGGTGATTCATGGTTTGACCGGATGGTCCTGTTTCACTAGGAGGGTCATGAGGAGGAAAGGGTTGTCGAATAGATTTGAAATGTTCATAGAGATCGCGTCCCGATGAAGTCCTCCATACATAACGCAAAAGTGTGGGATTGGTTTCTACTGCGGTGCTAGGATGAACAAGAGTCTTATACTTGTCACCAAAGAGTGGTTCTGTGGATCCCATATATTTTTCGGTAAATATCCTCTCCGGTAATCGTGGGACTTCTTCGTCTATGACGTTCCTGAGGGAGTCTAAATGAACCAAAAGTGGTTCGAGAGGAGTTACCGACACAGGTGTGGTGGGATTTTCAACCGTGTCCAAAGCATCTTCTAGGTTATCTAACGGGGGAGCAATAGCACTTCCGGCGTCAGACGGATTTTCTACCTCTCTACGGTAGTTGTCTTCTGGAGGGTTAGGAGGTAAGGGTTGATAGCCTTCTGGAGGCAACCCTTGCATCCTACATGATCGACGAAGACCTTTATCATATACGGGCTCAATTGTGGAGAATAACAAAACACACTGAAAATCTAGGGCCAACTAACAAAAAGAAACAACATGCGCTAAAAAAGTCTAGGAATCAACCAAGCAGACAAAACTTCTCTCGATGATCGTACTAGTTGGTGATGAAATCCAACGTCACGTGATCATTTCGAGAAGGGGATGGGATATGGTGGAACAATTACAATGGCGACCTGCTTAACGAACTTATGCCTTGGTGCAAGCTTCCACACAGTAATTGTGGATTTACCCTCCAAGGAGCCCAAGTGAGTTTGACCAATGTCTGCTCCAGGTACAGTGAGACTTCCCTTCACCGTCACCTTGTGTAAGTACCTAAATATTATGGAAACTAAAGATACCAATTTGTAGTGAGTCCCTGGGTGGGTACAGTCGATAGTCCGATCTAGAACGTATGGGCAGGGTAACAAGTCTGAAATCAAACTTAAAGGCTCCCACACATAATCGTGGGTATACCTCCAAGTGACCCCCAATATACGATCCGACCACTACAAACAGTTGAACCACGGAGGGATAATCTCCGTAACTCACCCGAATGCAACCTCGTGTGTAACCCCTGTGTGAGAGGGGGATCCCAGAAAACCAATACGATAATTGGATTTGACTCTCCCTAACTCAAGATGCTAATGTTTGTTTTGAAAACTTTGGAGAGTTGTACTCAAAGCCTAATCCAAAGTGCTAACCCTAGTCTACTGTTGGTGGAAGATCCTAAAAACAAAAATGTTCTAGATAATTTTTAATTAGCGTTTGTTTTATAGCTGTTCTTTACTCAAAGGGTGTATGAAAGTGAAATTGATGGAATGATGACTCAATGCCCCAAAAGATGCATAGAATATGATAAGTAATCGTTTCTTTTCAATGAACGCCTATTTAAGGGAAAGAGAAGGAGTCGTTTTCACTTTCAAACACTAATATGAAAAGTCCTCAAACAATTGGTTCTCAATCGAATCCAATGCAATGCTAAAACATTTTCAAAAACGCCTTCTAATATGAAAATCAAGCACTAATATGTGTCTTTTTTGTTTGTATGCGAATGGTGACTAATTCAATGAAAAAACTTCTATCAACTACCTTTTCAGATAAAGGAGATTCAGACAAGTATGATCAGATTTCGCATACACAACACACACCCTCTTGCTGTGATTGAAGCAAGAAGAAAATAGAAGACAAAAGATGACAAAGCAAACTCAAACAATTCACACAAAAGTGAGGTGTTATAAGAACAATGAACTCAAAAACCAAGTGATAAGAGACACAGACTTCAGATGTCCTTCACTGGAGTTCCCGCTCAGTCGGATAGGAGAGAAAAAGCAGCGGATTGATTTCAAGCTCTCAATAGTAAAAACTCAAAAAGAATGAAGAAGGGCATAAAATATGAAAAAAAAGGTGTTTACTTCTCATAATGAAGCATGTCAAAGGTCAAAGGAAGAATCATTGGATCACAAAGCAACTCAACAAGTGAAAAAACAGGGTTTAGACCTCTAAAAAATGCAATTTTTGAAGAGATTTTGGGAAAAAGGGCTGGTGCTCTGGTATAAGGGCCACCAGAGCGTTATAAATCTCTTTCTAACACTTCCAGGGAGTGTTGGCTCTCTTCTAACATGAGCAGGGGGGCGCCAGGCTAAAAAAACTCATAAAAAAGTCCAAAAAACCAAAATTTTGATCAAATTTTGACAATCAGGCTGAGTGTGATGGGGTAAAGAGTCAATCAACAAGTGAAATCAGATAAATGGGGTGAACAAGGCATAAGAACACAAAGGGTAAGACAAGGCCTATGAGGAAAAACAAAACTAAGAAAGTTTTGATTGATCCCCAGTGGAGTCGCCAATTTCTGTTGAAGGAAAATCTCCCCGCGGGCAGGTAGATCTCCTCAAAGAGCTAGACTCTTAACTCTAAGACAGAAAGTGCTTATCATGGTCACTGACTTCATTTTAGATCTAGGTGGACTAGTGTGTGAGGAGGAAGGAGAAAATAAGTACCTTTTACTGGTGTTTGTCCCTGCATGCTCCGGATTGAGCTCCAATCTTTCGCTCCTTGATAAGCCCTGTAGACAAACAAAGTACGACCACTTCCTACTCTATCAAGATTAGTCCGAAATAGGTATATCTACTAAAGAGACAAATTCATGTGGGATTGAACATGAATTAGAAATAAACAGGCCAAACAAATTATATTAATGAGGAAAAAACATTGCTTACAGCCGTAGATGGATTGAAACAGTTTCTTCAAGTCCTCCTTGTCTACCCCTTGCTCAAAAGATCCATGATCCAAATGATGCTAGCTTCACCGATTGATCCCTATGATATCATAGGTCTCTTGCCTCCAAAATATCTCTGTTCCAACACCACTTATAAGATCATAAGTTTGGTGTGATTCTCCTTTTTCCGTCCCCCTTTTACCATGAGAAAGCTTGCTTATATAGCCTTGGAGAGGCTTTAACCACTTGAGATATCCTTGGGGAAGTTGAGGATTTTTCTCCTTCAGTTGAGGATCTGCCCTAAGATCATGGATTGATTGAGGATTCAAACTCAACTGACTTCCAAGAATGAAAGGATCCTTCCCCCATTCATCTCAACAACTTAACTACTGCCCAGAATAGGCAACGCTCCCTCAAAAGGGCCATCAGAGTGCTGTAGCGCTCCCTAGTAGTGTTTAGGGGAGCACCAACACTCATGAAGGTAGGATCGCTCCTGAAAAAGGGTTGATGTAGTGCTATAACAATCCCTAATGACTTATGGGGGGGCGCCAACACTCCTGAGATAGTTATAGGGGAGCGCTCCCCTCCAAAAACTTAGTTTTTTGAGTGTTTTCAGATGGCAAAAGGTTCATGAGCTCAGTTAACCTTTCCTCCTCTTCCAAATCAAGTGTTTGACATGTGCCAAGTGTCTTCTTGATTTTGTTTACATGCACRACATAGGCATCATAGCAGTATGATTCCCTGACAGTTGCGACACTTGCGAGCAAAAAGTGACACTTGCAAACCTTGTAATGACAACACTTGCGACACTATCMAAGTGAGTATTTTTGGTGTTTAACAATATTTTTCATGTTTCATTATTGAAGAGATATGTACATGATTCTAATCATATAATTGACTGGTCTGTGATCCAGGTGGAACCGGAGGGAGAATTCCTGCTAGAACCTCAATGTATACTGGAGAGAAAGGAAATCCCACTCAGGAATCAAACCATTGAACATGTCAAGGTGCAGTGGAAACATTTTTGCCTAGATGAGGCTATGTGGGAAATGGAAGATGCCATGAAACAGGCATATCTAATTTTGTTTACTTCTGTACATACACGTCATATTGATAGATAGAACATCGAGGATGATGTTCCTTTAAGGGGGAGGGAATTGTAACACCCTGTTTCCCCCAATCTGTAAAAATAACTATATTGGCCAAGAACTATGGAAAACTCAAAGATGTGAATGTTTGATTTGACGGACCTTTGTATAAAAGGTCGATGAGTGTAAATTATGTTATGAATATGTGTTGCATGACTGCTGGGAGGGGGATGTGCTAAAAGAGACCACGATGGCTAATGAGAGGTGGTGGAAGGGACCTGGAATGGTTGCGTTAACTTCCACCGAGCCAGTACCATACTGGTTTATACTTGCTCACAAACCAAAGCATCTCTCTGATACTGGAATGGATTTCCCATCAGATTGGTAGGTGGGGAGGCTCCTCGAGAGTTAATGAGGGGATGGGGGTGAACCAACCATCCGTAAAAACCCTCAGACCTGACCACAGATGACAAAATTTGTGCCACACACAACATTGTAGATAGAAATTGGCAAGAGAGGAAATGTGGTAAAAGGGAGAGCAGTGCACGCGACGGGGATCACAGAAGAGAACTGGAGAAACCCTAGAAACGCAGGGAGTTCTGAATACCAGGAGAAGGAGAGTAACCTTCGTCCTTGATTTCTATTGAGCTGGAAGTAGGAGACTGAACCTCAAAGCATCGTGGTCTAGCTCGGGGGTGGCTAGTGGTAAATCCATTTGGAGTCACTGAGCCTACAGTTAGGTGGAAGCGAGCATCCCTCTCAGCAGTTGCAGCACGCCTGGTAGATATGATAAGTGTTTTATACCTTGTTTTTCGAACTGAATATAATGAATACATGCTTATGTTCATATGCCCATAATAATTTCTTTGTAGAATGATTGCCTGGTGTGTTAGACTAGAAATAATGGATGCCTGTGTATGCTTACATGCCATAGTCAGTTTCTGTACAAAGGATTAAGGTTGGGGCCTGAATTCACTCCACTGAGAATCGTCTTGTTTTCTTAACTCTCGTAATGTTCTAGGAAGGCTCCTCAAGAGTACTCTTCCCCGGGGATTACCCCATAACCCTTGGAACCGTGCCGAACCTTTACCCAGAGACTCAACTAAGATTCAGGATGATTTCCCAAGAACCATCTGAATGTTCATGCAATCTGGGTCTAGAAACCTTATGCAAGGAAGGATAGATCTCTAAGGTCTCGGAGTTGTGGGAGTTTGAAGCCCCGAGAGGTTGAATTTTTTGACTCAAGCTCAGAAGGGATAGAAAACCCAATTATAGAAAGAGAGAATACCCTATCATTTGGTAGCTGAATGGTTGGAATCCTTTCGGGAATACCCCAGATTTGTCAAGACCGATGGATCTAGAGAAGGAGCACATGCGTTAACACCTCGCCCCTTTCAACCTTCGCAAATAGCGATGGGATCCAGGACCATAGATCCAAGGATCTGATGGAGTCCTAATGACCGTCGATCTTAGCCTTTGTATAGGTAGGAGAGTAGCATTTCTCTGACTCGCGACTTGGTGTGGTCAAGGGTAGGGCTACATGAACTCACGATTCGTGAGATTGCGACGTGATCGTGACCATTGGATCCAAGGCACGGGAGAACCGTTGGATCAAAATTTTCATGGTTATCACCTATCGGGGGTTCAAAACTTGAGGGAGTTTCTTTTCGATTGCAGAAGTCGTGAAGTGCCGAGGGCTAAGGGCTCGTGCAAACACGTGACCCATCCGTAAGTGGGGACTGCATGGTGGACAGGTGGCTTAACAACAAGCACTCAAATAAAGGTGGGAACGGGTGACATGTGATGGACACATGTCACCTGGGAAGGAGTCAACCCATTGTTGACTTATCATATCTCGGGAACTCGCGAAGGAGGAGCATGAGGGCTCAACACTCCAACTCGTGAAGTCGTGAGATGTGAGTAGCGCTAGTATTTAGCCTAGGAAGTGGGTGACTGATGGTGGACATGTGTCACACTGGGAAAGGGTCAACCCATTGTTGACTTATCATGGCTTGGGGTTTTGCATGATGAAGAAGCTGCACCTTGATCCCTAAGGCCACGAAACATCGAGAGTCGAGGTCTCGTGCGACGGGCGGCGGTGACACAACTCATGAGCAGAGTATATCAGGGTTGAAAAGTGGTGTGTGCATGTCATTTTGGCAGAGTCCATGCAACATTGACCTCTCGCATCTCGGGGATTCGTGAAGGAGGAGCACGAGAGCTCAACACCTCAACTAGTGAGGTTGCGAGTGGTGCTAGTGTTTTGCCTAACCTATGGTTACATGTAGTAGGAACTAATGAGGAGGATGCCATACCCGTCTAGTATCTCGGGTATCAGTGTTTGGAGAAAGGGGAGTCGAGAGTCTTGATTCCTGACTCGCAAGTTGCGAAAGGCGCTTGCGCTAAGGCCAACTTGTGGTCGTTTGGAGGAGGATAAGGGAAGAGAGGGTTCGCGCTAGGCCCCATAGAATCCTCGAGGATTTTGTTCCTCGAAGAAAAAGATGAAAAATATAAGTTGCTGTAGTGGGTGTGTAACATGAGGGGCCACCCCTTTCTTTATGGATTTAGTTGATCATTGAAGGCATTTCACATGTGTTCTTCAAATATTTGATTCCTTATTTCATGGATCCACTTGCTTGGAACTTGTTTTGAGGAAGACATCCACCATTTGAGGCCATTCTGCACTTTTCCATGCATTATTTGATAGGATGTTTCTCTTGGAGGTCTCACACTTGATATCATTGGAGGTTTGACTTAATTCAAACTTCTAGTTTGTGGAGATGTCCACCTTTGGATGTTACATTTCATACCTTTTATTTCTTGTTGATGGGACATTTCACAT